>JADDOH010012640.1:0-19400 GCA_016648135.1 Agrypnia vestita
AATCCACTTGAAGCAAATTGGTAAGGTGAAAAAACTTGAAAGGTGGGTACCTCACGAATTGAGTGAAGCAAATCAACAAACGCGCGTTGACTGCTGCGTTGCATTACTCAACTGGCACAATAATGAAGGGATTTTAAATCGAATCATTACCTGTAATGAAAAGTGGATCCTGTACGATAATCGGAAGCGCTCATCGCAATGGCTGAACCCTGCCGAACCAGCCAAACCATGCCCCAAGCGAAAATTGACTCCAAAAAAGTTACTTGTGAGCGTTTGGTGTACTAGTGCTGGTGTTGTTCACTACAGCTTTCTTAAATCTGGCCAGACGATTACGGCAGATGTCTATTGTCAGCAACTGCAAACTATGATGGAAAAGCTAGCTGCTAAACACCCGAGGCTGGTTAATCGCTCTAGGCCACTGCTGCTTCATGATAACGCTAGACCATACACTGCACAACAGTCGGCTACCAAATTAGAGGAGCTTCAATTGGAATGTCTAAGACATCCACCGTAATCTCCGGACCTTGCCCCAACAGATTACCATTTTTTTCGAAATTTGGATAACTTCTTGCAAAGGAAAAAATTCAACTCCGATGGGGCAGTCCAAACCGCCTTCAAAGATTTTATTGATTCCCGTCCGAATGGTTTTTTTAGTAAAGGGATCGATGAACTACCTATGAGATGGCAAAAGTGCATAGATAGCAATGGTACATACTTTGATTAAATAAATATATTATAATAAAAAAAATCGGCTTTATGTTCCTCCCATACTAAACGTGAATTTCATATGTAAGGACCTAATATATAAATAAAAAAAAACTAAATAATTTTAAGTATTTTATTCGCCTCCCACGGCCCTGATCCCATAACTATGGGTCACGGTTTTGCGTTAATATGAGTCCCATTGCTCTGTTAAATGCCAAAACTAAATATAATTGTATCAGTGTTAAGCGTGTTAAAAATATTAGTACCGTAAAAGCGTTGGGTTTTGGCTCCAGGTTTTTTTTTACGTAAGGTAGGTCACAATTTAACTTGACGGAGGATCGTGGAGATTGCAGCTGTTGTGGTCTTATTTCGGATGATTTATACATGTCCTTAATAAACCATTCCGTTACGATGCCAAAAAAACCCGCTGAAGTAACCCGAAACAATGTCGCAGTATTACGTAGTATAAAGGGACAAAATGGTTTTGTTTAGTTTTTGTGATCATAAACATGGCTTAGCCATGGATAAAACAGAAGAATAAGGAGAAAATAGTAGAAAGTGAAACGTTATTTTCACCGGTTACACAACAATGGTTATTTGAGATGCATCGATGATTGTTAACTAATTTTTTGCAAATCAATACACTAGAAAACATTTAAATCAATTGCTTATCATCAATACAATCAGTTACTAATCTCAAATAATGTATAACTGGTTAAAATAACGGTTTCGACCATTATGCTTAGAATAGATATGTACGAAGAGGATATTAATAGTATCGAAAATAAAAAACCTCCGCGAAAGATCTGACAGATAAACCAGATACCGTTAAATGTAGGAAGTCTGAGCACAGAAAATGTATGAAGTTACAAGGAAAAAGAGTTGTGTGTGTATCATAACAGAAGAATGTTTTGTTCAATCCTCTGATTCTACTCCTTCAGAAGTTATTGAAAAATGTGGTAATGGTAAGTTAATCATTTGTATTGTGTTTTGGAAAGAGATAATATTCTAATATTCTTCTGGAGTAGCTTGTTGGTCTTGTGGTTAGGACTCTCGCCTCGTAATTCAAAGGTCGCGGGTCCGAATCTAACTTTACATAAGTTAGTCCTGTTTTCATAGCACAAGCGTTAAGTTACGTTTGAAAATAGTAAGAATATTGATGTGACACATATTCATTCTTCGCATCTTTATTAAAAAAAATACTATCTATTAATACGTCCGTCCTTATTGTCTGCTTGTCTCTCTCCGTAACTTCGTGTAACGTCCGTAGGTTTGTTCGAATTTACGACTATGGGGCTTGAACCCCGGGCCAGCAAACCCGAAGATGGTAACCATAGCGATGTTGCTATCGCCGTACCTACATTACCCGTCAATATAATACATACGGGACTTAGCAAAGACGCGAACCATCATGTTCCGCCTAATCACCGAGGTTTAAATTATTGTATATAAATAACTGCCGGCAGAGGAAATATAAAAAAAATGTTAAAATATTTTCATAAAAATCATTATTGCTATTTCATGGGTGTCGGCTATAAATAAGTAAATACTTATTCTTCAGGAACCGGCATGTAAAAGAGCTGTCATTTTTGATGTAATTAGAATGATAGCTGGTTTAATAATATTTTTACATTTTTCAAAGCCAAAAGTAAAGAACTATTAATAAAATATAAAAAAATGGTTTGAATACATTGTGATAATATTTTTGAAGAGAAAATTTATTATTCACTTTTAATTATGGTTGGTGCCACTCAACTAGCTCTTCGATAAGTTTCTGAACGTCTTTATTATTTAATAATTATGATTAATTAAATACTAAAATATATTTTCTAACAATGTTAATCGAATTCCACAAAGTTTAAGTGAAGATACAAAAGGTTTTATAGATTCCTGTTAAACGTATTTAAATAATTCAACATCACCGCACGTAATTTAATAATGTTAATAGCTTGAAGTGCTACGAGAGCTGAGAAGTGGTCGGTAAAGTGGTTTGGACACGTGGATATAGATATATATGTATGTGTACATCAATAAATTTTTTGGAAATTATATAAATATCTATATATATTTAACGTGCACATCTTGTTTCGTATGTAGGTTGTATTTTTACTGCCGCCACCTGAAGTCAAAAACTTTGTTTTCTCTTTAATAAATAGGTATCGCCATTGATAATGAGGTATGTATAAGTAAATTGACATTTTTAAAGCAATATTATTTATTTTTGAATAATATATCGATTTAATATTATAAAAAATTTAAACATACTCAAAATATTTTGATATAAAGTACCCCGCGAAAATTTTTATCAGACAACCCGATATTAGAAATTTTTTCTCTTATTACATTCATAAAAATATGAGTAATAAATGAGAATTAATAGAATCTCCGCCTTCTTTAGATTAAATAATCTTTTTGATCCAAACAGCCATTTCGACCGATTGATTACAATGTCTCTAAAGTAAATGTAGAATCAAAGTTGCGAGTCTGTCCCTTTGTTTCTGGTAATGCTTATTTTTTTTGTTTTTGAAAAAAGTATGGTGGTTAAATAGTTACTAAAGAAAAAAGAAGAAAAATTGAATATAATCTGTGTGGCTTGTGTTCGTGCAACTTCTTTGGGTCACGATCAAAAACATTTACGTAATTATAATTAAATACGCCCGAGGGTGACATCTGTGGTTTTATAAGGAATGAATGTGGCATTTTTGGTATACATTTATTTTTAGTTTATATTTTGTTTTTTGTGTTTTTATGGTGAAATAAAAGGATAGAAAGAGAAGCATCTTTTTCATTTCTAACATTTTATAAATCATTTTGGTGATATCTGCAACAAGGATAATATCCCTTTCAGATCCATATGATGGATCAAATGTGTTTTGTGTAATAAGTTGCGATATGAGAGGAACACTTCTTTTCAGATCGAATATAATTGTGATCAAAGGGAACATCGCCTTGGTTGATTGCCATTAAAACCAAGTCTCACTTAGAGATTAAACACCTCGAATATTGAAAATAAATTGAAACCACTGAGGGTTTTTCGTATACTTCAATATCACATTTAATATCATCTTTATTAAAATTAAAATATCATGATAAGTTTATTTATTTGTTAACTAAAAAATTAAATATTTTTCATAAAAAATGTTTTACAATAAATATATTTTTTTTATAACAGTTGAAACAAAGTAATTTGAATACAAATTGAATTTATTTCACTAAATCTTAAGTTGATTCGTGACAATATTAACATTAATAAGTAAAATATTAAAATCTTCAAATATTTCTTACTTTATTATAATTTGAATAAATATTTTTTAAGAGTTTTTTCTATATTGTTGATCGATATTTTTAATTAAAAACATATTTGATTAAAATTTACTTATCAATTACGTATTAAATAGATTTCAAGACTTGATAATCCAATTTCTTCTGGGTATTCTGCTATATTTTTGGTATTAGCCTACATTTTGTTGATACTTATAGTAGTTGTTATTGAAATATCCCAACATAACACAGCAGAAGACCAAATACATGGCCGTAGGATGCACCCAACAAATTCCAACTCTCTCGTGTGGAAGTCAAAATTTTGAAACGTTACCAAGATTTACATACCTAGGATCCCTGATAACAAGCAACAATATACAGAGGAGATCCAGAAGCGCATAGGGAGCGCAAATCGCTGCTTTTTCCACCTACAAAAGCAGATAAAATCCAGACTGCTGTCCAAAAACACCAAGATATTATTGTACAAAACGCAGGCCAGTGCTCGCGTACACAGCTGAGTAGTGGGTAGTAACTAAGAGGAATGAGCGAGCACTGGAAGTTTTTGAAAATAAAATTTTGAGGCGTATCTTTGGACCGGTTTCGAGAAAATGAACTTTGGCGCAGACGTTACAACAATGAGCTCTTTATTCTATTTAAGGAGCCAAACGTCACAAAATTTATAAAACTGGTAAGACTTTGGTGGTTGAGTCATGTGGAGAGAATGTCCGAGCATCAAGCACCAAAGTCCCTGCTGAACTCAAGGCCAATGGGGCGAAGGAGCTTAGGAAAGCCAAAATGAAGATGGAGTGACAACGTCTTCAAAGACATCTCTGCCTTAGAGCTTCGAAACTGGAGAGAGCTGGCACTAGACCGAGATGAGAGGGGAGATTATTGAGGAGGCCAAGCCCCACCAAGGGCTGTAGTACCAAGAGTGATGATGATATGTATATATATTTCGTTATATTCTGCCAGATAAATATTTAATTTCGATTTTTTTAATATATGTTTGAACAAAAGTATGCTGTTTCTTCTTACTGCACGCCCCTGACACAAGTAATGTTTTTTTTTAAATTTTAGTATAGAATAACTTTTCAAGATTATAAGATACTATTTTTGAATAACTATTGTATTATAGTAATCAATGTTGAATGATATATGTACTACATTAATTTCTTCTCCATAGTTTAATGTTTATTACACTTTCATACAATAATAGTTTTGCTGGTTTTACAGATCACTTCTCATTTAATATCGTAAAACAGTGATATTTATTGTTTTATGATGTATTTATTATTTTTTATCCATAATATGCTAAAGGCAACAACACTATGTGACGCTCTGTAACGCCTTACAACACTCTAAATTATCTCCATTCGGGAAATATCTGGAACGATCTGGAATCTTATGAAATAATACCACCACAAGTAAATTTATTGAGTGTATAATTTATATAATAATGTTTTTAAGCTAATATTAAAATATTATAAATAATCATACTGTTATTCATTTAGAAAATTTAATTAACAACGCCCACTTCCCTTACAGTCGACTTATATCCCCCACGCATAAATAGGGTTATACTGAAAACTTTAGAGACACAGCCTTGAAAATGCCACCCTGTCAAAAGGTCATTCAAGGTTTTTTCAAGAAAATCACGTACAAACATGATATGTGAATGCGTATGATATGTGATATGATTTATGAGTCACCAGTTATGAGATACCTGTTATTCTCGCGCAAATCTTAAAATAAACATACATACAATGGATGGTGAGCAAGACAACGAAATAATCGTAACGTTAAATTCAAAGCGATTCGTAAACTTATTTTAACATTCAGTGTAATTGTTATAGCAGTGTCAAAATAAGTTTACGGATCGCTTTGAATTTAACGTTACGTTAATTTGATGTTATCTATGGATAAAATAAAACAAATTTATTTAATGGAATATAAATAGAAAATAAATATACAAAAAAAACAAAGTAAAAGAAAAATAAACGTATATTTTCTCATATCTGTTGTGCCGGTATGTGTGAATTCTGATTTTAGTAAATGTTCTTATGCAAAGTTACTTCACATAAAGTAAATAAAACATCCAGAAATTTTACAAATATATTATTATATTAATAATTTTTACAGTAATATAGTCAATTTATTCATTTTCAGAACAACCATTTTCAATCGAATTCAGATAATGAAAGCATTTTATAATAATTTGGTAATTGATGTTTTTGATAATGTATTAAGATCATTTATTTATCTATTTATTTTTTTATGTGTATATTCTCACGTTTCTTTGTTATTTTACCTTTTTAACGAAAAAAAACCTACCGGCAAGCCAGTCTCGCGGATAGGTAATTTTTTTGTCAAAAAAATTGTGATTTGAATGATCAATTTTTTATTTTAATAAAACGGACAAGTTTACAGCATATTTACGTCATATTTACAGCATATTTACGTAGGTACGAATATTTACCATCATGGTATGGTTAAGATAAATAATAGTTAATTAAAAATAAGTTTTTTGCTCCACATGCGGCGCGCAAAGCCAAACAACCTAAATTCTATCATCTCTGACCAGTTTAATAAATTTATTTATATAAGAAAAGTTTTCCTTCGTATTTTCTATATTACGTTATATATGGTTGTAGGTAATTGGAAGATAGTATTATGTCTACATAATAAAATTCTCCTCGTTCGTGCGTCAAAATTTTAATACTAGCTTGCGAGCATATATTTTATAGTCATATGCGCGTATATATATTTTATTTATTTAATCATCTTCTACGTAAAATATCGTACTCAAATCAGCCCTCCTTATTAAACAAAAAACTTGACGAGTTTGCATGAATTTGCTTATAAATGTTAATAAGACAAAAACTGTTTGTCAAGACGCAAGATAGTTTATTTTTTCTTTCTTCTGAGAAATGATGGGATGCCTTTAAGTTAGATGCGAACACGGAATACGTGTCACATCAATATTCTAACTATCTTCAAACTAAGTTAAACGCTTGTGCTATGAAAATAGGACTAACTTGATGATCTAGAGTGAGATTTGAACCCACGACCTTAGGATCATGAGGCGAGAGTCCTAACCACAAGACCAACAAGCTACTCATACATCATTTGATTGTATATGAAAAAATATTGCTATCGACAAAAAAATATATAAATATTTTTTTTAATCCTTCTTGGTATGTTTCATACTATTAAATTGTAACGAGATGGTTAAACAGATTACGTACAGAATCCGTCGTAATATGTCGATGACAATAATTATATCGAATTTTCTTGTACTTTCTAAAATACGCTACCATATTCTGGTATTAGATATAAGATTCGAGAAACGTCTGTAAATGACAAAAATTTTGTAGTAAACACAAGAATAATCTAGGAGATTCGAAAAACCAGCGTTTTGCTTACATAAGCGGGACCGAAAGCTGCTCAGATAGAGTTTGTGTTGACACTTCGGTGTTACTCAGTGTTATCAAGTGTTCATAGACGAGTGATAAATTATGAATTAATGTGAAATCAAGAATAATTGATTAATTTAATTCATGTTAATTGACTTTGTAAATTTAATAAAATAATTAATCACTTATTAATATATCGCTAATTAATTTCTACTCTTTTCATTTGTCTCCCGCAGTCACGACCTGTCAAAATATTTTGGGCTTGAATAAAATTTTAACATGAATTTTCATATAAATATATCATGAATTTTTTGGGACCTCACTGAAAACCGAACCTTCAGTTTCTAAAGCCAATGTCATGCCTACTTAACTACGAGGCAAAAATTAACTTTTATTTATATTTAACAATGAATTTCTTAATATTTTTTTTATTATTAAACGATTTCCATATGTATTTATGATTGACAACTATAGAAATCGTTTAATAATAAAAGAAAAATTGGCAATGTTAGATTGACAGAACATTCTTCTGCTCTTTTATAAAAATCGAAATAATCACTAACTTTTTTTGGCTTTCTACCATCGAATAATGTTCATAAACGTCTTATTTGTTTATAATGATCAGTATGATGTTAAAAATAAATGAAAAAAATAACAGATTTCTTTTATATATTTTTGTACAAACGAACCAAAATCGTTGTTAGCCTACCAAAAATAATACAAAATATACTGTACATAAAAGAATATTAGAATGCAAAAATTTAATTTACAAAAAAAAATTATATGACTTACGTTAATAAATGAAAATATATAAGTTTTTATATTAAATGTGGAACTACATAAACATTGAAATAAATTAATAAATATTAAAATACGCAAACGCTGTTACATTGGATGGACAAACATTGCCTTACTGTGATAAAATAATATATTTGAAATAATACGAAATATCATTCCATAAAAAAAAACATTATATTTTGATGGCCACAGAAGGTACACTAAAGCATCTTAGAGTGGCGATACTTTGGTTAGACTTAAATAAAGATTTACGTTAAAAAGGGTTCTTTCAATATTTGACTAGTAAATGGTCCATAAGATAAAGTTTTCCACGAAAATAGTTGTATCAATTTCGAGAAAATGGATTTTATGATAACTGTGAGCTTCTACAATAACCTCCAAGTTTTAGCAACGGCCTGGAGCTTCACATATTTCGGGAGACATGCGCTAGGCGCAACATCTTGGAGGCCTCACCTTAGTGGCCCCAAATTTTATAATTTAATTTTGAAATGTGTTGAAATGCGAAAAAGTTGAAATAAGGAAGAACCACGTCAGTGACACCATTTTGAAGTGTGATTATTAGACAATGTTTGGTTACCACTTTGGAGGATATAATGAAGAAATCCAACTCTACCGATGTATTCTTCAGCTATCACAAGAGTCTAAAAAGAATGGTAACTGCACGTTTTCGAAGTCTTTCGAATAGTCCACATAAATCTTAAATAAACTGGACTATTCTCAAAAAAATCATAATCATAATCATAATAAGGAGAAACTGGTCGAACATTCGCGAACCAACATTTATGTATAAAAGCGATGACAAGCGCGCGCGGGCAGAGTTATTTGACTAGCGGCATTTTGGCGAATGCTCAGATAAAAACAACAACAACGTGAAGCCCAAAAAATAATACAGAGAAAAAAATACATGTATGTTTATTAAAACATTTACGAATAATATGTATTTTTGTATATTTTAAATGTTGTAAGCAAAAAAAATTATTGAATTGGATAAAGATAAACAAACCAAATAAACCAATGAATGTAACGCGTTATTTCTCTGTGGATTTTAACCAGCGGTAATGTGCCTATCGACGTATGAGAAGTATTCCATAATAAACAGAGCGATACAAACGACGTGAAGCAGAATTTCTAGTTACGAGTAAAGGTTTTTCAAGTGACTAGAGTGAGATTTAGTAGGAATTAAAGAACAGTGCTCCAGTTAAATTAGTGTCCAGTGAATTTAATTAATTTTTGAGTATTTCATTTACCTCCCGCAACCAAAAGCCCGTAACAATACGCAAATAAGGTATCTCGTAGTCAGTAGCAAAAACTTATAGAGAAAATATGTTTTACGCTTTAGGTAAGATGTCAACAGTAACGGTGTTGAGTGACATCAGAGTATGTATTTTCTCGATATTTATGACTTTTTTCTGTAAAAGGGAACAATCATGAATGTTATTTAAATGGAATAATTATAATTCGAGTGTCTTCAATAATGCAATATCTTCCGTCGCATCTTTGACGCCGCGGAACGCCGCTACATTTCTTTCAATGCAATATGCGCTTATCGAACACAGTACGCGGCTCATCGATCGTTCCGCTGGCGTTACGCTCGCTTCGGCGTCTGTTCGGTTCTCCGCCCGCGGAACTTACGTAAACGTAAAATCGGTGACGTCGCGTCTCGTATTTTGAATACAACGCGCCACATTCGACGGATTGTTCGCACGTGTGTTTGTTCTCCGCGCGGTCCTCCGCGAAATATTGTGTGTGACTGCTAAATTCGGTCGAGGATTTGACGCGACTAGAAAGACGCGGCGTACGATACGCTCAGTGTGGTTGCCGGCCTATAGCTTCATATTCATAATAATAAAAACTTATTACTAAAAAAAATGAGGTCCAAAAATAAATAATTGTGATTGATATAAACATCAAATAAACTCAAATAGTACGTATTATTTAGAACCAGGCCTCAGGCCAAGAAGACCTCGATTTCGAAAAGCTTACTGCAATTACTGTAAAGTTTCAGACGAAGTGCAGCATACTAAAATTTCATCCCTAGCAATAAAGTTTAAAGAAAACACGAACGCAACACATAAAAATGTGAAAATCCTGGAAACAAATCATTTTGGTTCCACGTAGGTATAAAATGTACACTTTTAGACGGTGGTAAAAAATGCCATTCTATGCGCGATTTCGTTGAAACTTGCAGATGTAGTAAAATGTGCAGCAAAAATAGATGCGGTACCAACCATCCGTTCAGTAACGTGGCATTTCGTATTAGGGTGGTTTATATTTTATTAGGCTGTAAGATATAAAAGGCGGCGGGGTTAGATTTTTCGCGTAAGTGGTGCAATTTTGCAAGGTGTCGGATTTTCGCCGGTTTCTTGGAAGTTTGAATGAGAAGTGTTGGAAAGTTAAAAAAAATTCTCCGTGCAAAGTGCAGACCCCGCGATCTTCCGGGACCATTCTCATAAACGGCTCGATAAAAATGTACCACGTGTAGGGATTTTGTAACTAGCCTATTTGAAGGCGACTGGAGACTGCTTAGCTTAGAGTTGTGCGCTAAGTAGATTATTACAAAGTAGCGCGGTCATTGATTGTGTAACGAAAGTAAATCAATATATATATATAAAAAGAAACCCGTGTTTCCCTATCCGCCAAGTTTTCTCCACAACCAGATACTACCACCCCCTGGTGGTTATGGTGGTGGATAGCCCTTGGTGTCCCATTGAGAATGTGCGAGTTTGGTGGGGGTGGCTAAGCGTGGGTGGGAGTGGGTGACGAAAATGTGCATTCTAGCACATTATTTTGTTATGGGAAGGCTGCAAATGCTTCAGATTGTTTTAAAATAGGCGCGCTGACTGTGTCGGTGAGTCAAGAAGGTTCCGGAAAAACCTGCTGTAGAATGTTCTGGAAGGAGAAGGTTCTAGAAAATTTCCGAACGTTCTATAAGGTTGTAAACTGAGTGGCGGAATGTGTCTAGAAGGTTCCTGTACATTCGAATTTCTTGGAAGTTCTGGAAGGAAAATGTTCTAGAAGGTTCGCGAAAGTTCTATGACGATCCAAACAGTGTTCTAAAAATCTACGCGTGCGAAGCCGCGCTGGCACAGCTAGTTCCATATAAAATATTCTTAACATTTCAAAACCTATACTCATCAAACATAATAATTTCGTTGTCTGTCCGTAACTTCGTATAACGTCCGTAATTTTATTCTCACTTAACGGCCGGAGATGGAACTTGAACCTAGGGCCGGCAACCCCGAACCGGCCGCTGTTGTTGCCGCCGCCCCTCCGTGTACCGTCAAAAATATACTATGAAATATACTAGCGCTTAGCAAAGACGCGAACCATTTAATGTTTCGTGAATTTCCACGGGTGTGCAATCAATTTGTTGCAAAACAACATCAGACGTAGTCGATTTTAGAGCATACAGTACCGGTTCTCGGTAAACAGTTTACCGGTAAATGTTTTAAATTCTTCAATAATAGCAAAATAACTTTGTGGTAACATCATAATTATAAATAAAAAAATATATTTTTTTAATTCAAACTTTTTTATTGTTACACACCTTGATTTAAACGTATCACTTAAATGAAAGAAGCAGTCCCACTCATTATCGGGTGTAATAAATAATTATTTTTTAATTTATTTATTTATTAACGCCCAAAGGGCTTTTACAACATGATTTAATATTTGAAAATAAAATAAAAACAGTCAAACAAAATGTAATGTAAAATTTGATAAATAATTAACTTAATGCCAGTAAGAAAACATACATGGTTACATATACATATACAAAATACAATACATATACATATACTTGAGTACAAACATACAAAAACTTGAGTAAGTATAATATCTGTGACAGGTGAAATAAAAATATAGTTAGTATTGTCTAATAAATAAAATTGCAATTAATCCGAATACAGAATTTTGTAATTCTATTCGATTAAAACAGCGGGTCGCGCTATACGGAGGAGGTTTTTAGTCACTAAAGGAAACATATCTAAGGCGACGAACTGTGTAATGAGATGTTATTAGCTAGTGTTTTCTAAAAAAAATAGATCTTTAGGATTTCAACGGTATTCCCAATTAATCATTATCAGTCCTTTATGAGGAACTGAGTGGAGTATTAAACCATTATTCATTGATTAATCAGCATGATTTGGTGCCAAAAGTTCTTTTTTTTGGATACTGAGAATTAAATTTGGAAGTAAATACATTCATAAATAAAAACAAAAATTCAAATGAAGGAGTTGAATAGATATCTACTATGGAACTTATATCAAAACAAATTTTAATTGTATTTTATAAGATTAGGTTATTTAGCATATTAAATATGCTTTTTATACTTTTTCTAATATCTAAAATTTCTAACAGTTTTTCATTTATATTTAAAATTTCTAAACTCTTGTTAAAATCAAAAAATCGTTTTTTTTTTCCAAAAAAAAATGATAGGCAGTTTTAGAATATTTTTTGCTTTTTAAAGATATTATCACGGGACGTGGCTTTGAAAGGCAAATGAAAACACTGGAAATTAATTTAGTTTAATTTAATTTATTACTAAAGAAAGTCATTGAACACTCCTCCCTACTTAAGTGTTCCTTAATTCGCACTGATTAACGCTACTTCTATCGCTCAAATCAATTCTGATAAATTCTATTCAATGTTCGCTCGTAGAAACTCGCCCCGGTATCCTTTTGTTTCCTTTCGCTGGTATCACTGCTGATTCACATTGGGCTCGCTCTGTTGGTAGTATTGTTTGTGTTGTTATATCACCACCACGAATCACTGAACAAATTGGTTTTAGAAATTTCTGGTTTGTGTCTTCTGGAGTATTATGCCGTGTTTTTATGACCTTTCTGACCGACGTTTCAGATCCCTTTGCAGGGTCCATCATCAGGGATGATATATGTTGATGTGGAATTGGTTTTATTGCGAAGAAGCCGCCTTGTTATCTTCACAAACTTAAAAGACTGATGAGTCCGTGTTGCATGACGCCTTTTATAGATGAATTCCTTTACAAGGTTTATTATAGAAATAACGAGAAGTCTGTAGAGTAGTATCTGTAGAAGCGTTCTAGACTTTTTCAATAGAGAGTGCGGTCGCGGTATGCGTTGATGCGTAATATTCGAGAATTCGCGGTTACGGATGACTGACCCTGCTTTGCGTGTCGTTTCGTGCGCATCGTCTCTGTACAATATTATGTTCTGTTGAATACTTACATACAAAATTCACCAAGTTTAAGCAACATAAAAAAAATTAGAACCCGCTACAGGCAACGTACCTCAGTAATCATTCTAACTACTAATTTAATTTTACTGTATCTGACATTGACAAAGGATAACATATTTCTAAGAAGACGTGTTCTTTGTGTGTACGAATGCTGGGCACGCGTGCGGGGCATCTCCCGTCGCTTCCGTCGTGTGAATTACATTTAAGAAATGCGTATATTTGAATTCCCTGTATTATGATCTTAAGCAAACTTCTCCGAATACAGAACATGTCACAGCCTTACATTAGTAAACCGGGAGGCCTAGCGGGTGTTTGAGAATTCTCTGCACCCCGCGAACGTGACTTTTTTGCAATTCAACAGCCTGGGCTCGTAATATGTACCTAATCGTCAGCTCGGTACATAACCTTATACTTTGTTTTGTATTAAAAATTCTACATTCTTCAATACCGCATTGCCGCAAGGTGAACTTGAGTACCATCGTAGGGAATACCAAATGTACACGTTATTACATTTTTGATAGCTGAAAATATTTTTGTGTTTTTTTCCATAGATGAAAAAGGTACTTTTACTCCCTTTATATTAACTCGTGGCGTCTGCTTGTTTTCTTGTCTGACGAAAAAACTTTGGATCCACTTTAAGCCCCTTTCCCGTAATCCAATCGAGCTGAAACTTTGCAAGCAGACTCTTGGTGAGGATCAAGAAGATTTGTTAATTTTCGTTAAAAAAAATTAATAAATTTTTGTATTTTTCAAATTTTGAATGGTTTTTTCATACACATTATTAAGTTGTACGAAAATATTTCAACGCGTCTGGTAGACGCGAAACCTGATTATAGTATAATTTTGGATTTTTGGAATTTTTTTATTACTACCTTTCGTAGCGTAGGTTAAGCGAAAAAAAATGTTTCAACAAGTGAATGAGAAAGGGAGTATAATAAAAACTTGGTTTTTATGGGTTACTTTTTTTATATTGGAAACGGATTTCGTGGTTGAATAACATTCAAATTTAATTTTAAATGCTTAATTTAAGAACGACAATGTTTAAAGATATTTTATTTGTATAGTGTTTATAGTGTGGTGGTTTTATTTGTTGAGTGATGACAGTAACAGCCCTGATGATAGACCTTTTAATGAGATCCGAAATGTTGGACAAAACTCTGAACAACCTCGAAACCATGAGAAGGTTTTTAATTATTTAATTAATTAACGAAACGATTTCCTGGGTGAACGGCGAATCCCCTTTTCAAAGACTTATTTCGGTAAATTTACGTTGAATCCATTTTAAAAATATGTGTGACGTGGGTGTAGGTGACGGGAATGACCTGTAAAATAAAGATGAAGGTACGTATATCTTATAAGATATAAAATACAATGACAAGAAAAAAATCAAGCCTTATAAATCTCCACGTCTGCATGTATATTTTTTTTCATTCAAAATCACATTGTATTTTAATGATGATTTTTAATAATATGATGCCGACCGGTTTCGCTTAACTCTAGCTTCGTTAGAGCGTATTTAAAATTGAAAATAAATTTAACAGCAGTGCACTTGAATAAAGAGACAGAAAAATAATTAACAAACCAAACGGTCCACGTGAATTAAGAATAAACTGCGATAATTTCATGATCATATAGAAACTACTAGAAATATGGAGAAACTCGTAGAATGCCCTCGAGGCATTGCAAAATCAGGAATTGCTTACAAAAACTTAATTTTGTTTAAACAATTTTATTTTTAGTAACACCAACCGGTTTCGAAACCGATGTTCCTTCTTCAGGATACTAACAATTACAATTACAAGCTGAACAATTTTTTGTTTATTTATTTATATTAAATTATAATGTCAATAGTTTGTTTTCTCAAAAAAATATTTTTTTAATACAGAATCTATGTATACAAAATCGAACAATTCAAATAAGAGCCATTATTACAAATTGTTTGCTTTTAAACGTAATAAAACATCGTTATATTTAAGATGTTACTAAGATTTGAAATGCCTTCGGCTTCGTTTGTAGTTCGTGTCTTTAATTCGGTTTTTGAGATCGCTCGCCTTTAAATTTAATCTCGTATTTTATCTCACTGTAGCATTTTCCCGAAACATTATGCACGAGCAGAATGTCCCAGTAATTTGCAGGGACGTGAGGCAAATCTCAGAAATTTCTGGAAGCTGAATATCCGAGACAGTTTCGCAAGAACGTGCGACTCTCCACATGCAAGAATTGTACTAATTACACCGTTTCTTCGATGTTTCACTATATTTTGATTGATTCGATTTTGTTATCTTCAAACGACGCGACAAATTATTTCTACAGCATGATCATCGTGTCATGTAAAACATAAAAAAAAGTAACCCAAAAAAAACAATTTTTTATTATACTCCCTTTCTTTGTAAAATATAACAACAATTAAAGATGAATTAAAACATATTACATAACACTTACCTTACAGTAATTTAATATATTTCTAAAATTTCAGATGTTTTGAGCTTTGATAAGACACTTCATGCTTTGAAGATTAAATTCTAAAAACATTTGTCAGTCAATTTAGATTTTCGACATTCGTAGTGAAGTACCTATTTTGCATACCGACGGAATAATTCAAATTTAGAAAATGTTCCACGACGTTATTGACCCGCCGTAATCAAACTTTTCTAATGATTCCAATTTGAAAAAAACAATAAAATTTTCTAAATACGAAATTATACTATAATTATTATTTTTTTAACGAAAATTTGATAGATCTCCTTGATTGTCGCCACGAGTCTACTTGCCAAGTTTCAGCTTGATTGGATCACGGGAAAAGGGTCAAAAATCGATCCAAAGTTTTTGTTGACGGCAAGCAAGCAGACGCCACCAGTTAATATAAAGGGAGTAATTAACATTTTCTTGTTTCATTTCATTTATTTTTTTATTGATAAATAGAAAACTTAAATTAAAAATATGTTTTTTATGTAAACTTTATACCACACACACACTATTTGAGTTATTATAGTAATGAAATATAAAAATCTGTCTGAACATCATAATTTTATAATATTGTACTGATCATTGTCTTTAAGGATGGGTAAAAGTAAGTATATACAAAAATTTATTCCCAGAGTTTAAATAATGCAATACTGCCTTGAATTATCGAAAATCTCTCTTTAGAGCTTGTCGACCCTGTTCAATAATTCATGAAACTTTTCAAGATCAGACATAAAAAATATCCTCGATGTGTTTGTAATTCAATCATTCAAAAAAATGGCATTTTAAATGATTAATAAGTAAACGTCAATCCATTGACGTCTTCAGAATTTTAAAATAAATATGTCAGAATCCGTGCACGTTTCAGTTGTCTAGACTGGGACGATTTTGGTTCGTATCTAAGATTGTCTCAAATTTAGTTATGTAAATTACCAAATCTTTTTGAAAACATGTAGATTTAGTAGTATCTATTCCTTTGAGGCATTGCGACAGAAAGCTTTGCCAATGGGATGATGGCGTATGTTTATTCTGCATATGGTAAAATTTCCTTAAATATCTTTTAATGTGTATCTGAGAGTTACGTCTAACATTGGAGCTTATGGTCCTATTCTATGAGTTTTGTTTTCAACAATGATAATATCAAAGCATAACAAAAGTATTTAAGTAAATTTAGAGATACAATGCAATTATTCATTAGATATTCATAAAAAATATTTAGGAATTATTTTTAAATGTTCAAGTTTTTTGTTTGTAACATTGTGGAAATTCCAAATGTCAACGATAAGAATAAACCGTGGAGAAAAATAATATACGTAGGAAAACTAACAACGGATCTATTAAATTTATGTAAAGACAAAAAGTTCAAACCCGCATTCTACACAAAAAATAGTATTAAAAGTTATTTATTGAACTCCAATGAAGATAAAAGCGGTGTATATCAATTAAATTGTGGAGATTGTGATGCAATTTACACCGGATAAAGTAGGAGGAAAATAAAGGAATGACTAGATGAGCATAAAAGAGCCATAATAAACGTTTTTTATGTAAAAAAAAATAATTTTATATCATTTAAAAAAAAATTTAGTTGTAAATGCGTTATTGACAATTAGAGAAATTTCGAAAACGTTCTCGAAAACAGTTTAATAAATATTTAGTGGAATAAAACAGTGTTGTTTTTACTCATTGTTTAAAATTGTTTTTAAAATATACTTATGCTCTTTGTTACCAAACATACCATATATATATATACCCCAATTTTACCAAAATATTTATCTTTTCTAACATAATTTTTTAAATCAATTTAAAAAAATGTAATTTTTTGGGCATATTATCCAATGAGCAATCTAAATTGGATACAATACGGAATCTTTTTAGGGTTTTTATCATTTTATTTAACTTGTATTGAATAGAATGTATTTTTCGTAATCGATATGAGTTACTGAAATGATAGTCCAACGTTTTTAAAAAAATAAGTCAGAATATTGAGAAAAAAATGCAAACTTTGATGTCGCATATCTCCATAACTATTGATATTAGGTCAAGATAGCTTGCTTATTTTCGACTCATAATCAAGGAATGAATATAGGTTATTAATGTTTTCCAAATAACCCTGTATATTTATCAAACATAATAATTTCGTTGTCTGTCCGTCTGTCTGTCCGTCCGTCTGTGTGTCTGTCTCCGTGTAACGGCCGGAAATGGGGCTTGAAACCCCGGCCAGTAAGCCCGAAGGCGGCAATAGCGATGTTGCTAACATCGAGCCTGCATTATCTGTCAAAAATACAGTACATATAGGTGATACAAGAGAGAGAACATTATAACTGGCGCAGCCGAAAAAAGATATTGTTAATTTTTCAAGACGGTTTATTAGTTAAGTTATTGGGACGGACAAAATATAAATAAAAAAAAAACGTAATTTTTGATTGGTTATAGGTTTTATTTTCATAAATTATATGCTATCAGATCAGTTTTTATCATATGGAGTTCTTCAAACATTTAACTTGTTTCCGAATATGATTCTTGATCCTCTGACACTTCTAACATAATTTCTATATCGTTGTCTCCCAATAATTTTAGAGGCCCAAATTAGTTTTACAACCGTGAACTAAAGAATGCGTTGTTAGACTGAGAGAATAATATAATCAAAGACAGATTATCATACTGTTGTTTTTGTATCACTGGCAATGTAAGTAGAATTACAAAAGCCACACGAACATGATCCTATAAACAAATCGGAACTAATTACCTTAATTCTAATGAACGATAACCAGACAAGACGTTTTGTGTGTTAAAATTAACTTATTATTACTTGTGGGTCAAACTTGACCCGAAGGCCGTTAGAGTAAAAAAGTTCATACGCGCATTAACATAAGTTTTAAAAAATATATTAATTTGAAAATAAGCTTAAGACAGCGATTAAATAAAAGTCATAAAATATCAATATTTAAAAACCGTTATTTTTCGAAAAAAATGCTCATTAATCACAAAATGGGTCAAAATTAACCCGAGGACCTTACGAAGGTTAAATTGATATTCATTCATTCGTTGGAACCTCTCAAAATCACCACTGTAACGTCACGTGATCAACTAACCCTGGGGGTGGTTCCTAAGTGAGCCTTTCAAATTACAGGCGATATTTAATGACCGCTAGTTCCTGAACTGCTGCCGTTCACCGGAACACTAGAACACTGGTTCAACTCTGTACATTGTCTTTAATTGGATGATTTGGGAGTTCCACCAGAAACTTGGAATAACACGGGCTCCCGAACCGCCTCAACTGCTCGGCCACTTGAGTGTGACGTTCAGTTCGTCACGTGCGGTATAATATCACACACCGAGAATGTCATTTGTCCGACGGCATCCGAAGCCATTGAATTTCTAACTTGAAAACCAAATTAAATACGGTTGCAACAATTATAAAATATTTTAGCATTAAATATATGTCAAGATATAGAGATGAAATTATATGTATTTTTTTAAAGGGAAAATAGGTATTTAAGTCTTTAGGTGTTCGTAACTGGCGTAAGTGATCACTTTACACAATGT
>JADDOH010012641.1:0-27699 GCA_016648135.1 Agrypnia vestita
ATTTTCCTATCGTTACCTGTAACAGAACGTTTCTGAGGGGATTCGTTAACAGCGTGGCCAATTTAAAAAATGTTTTGAGTAATTAAATTTAACAAAAGAACAATAGAAATCAAAATTCCCCGATTCGGATGCTGTATCGACTCAATAGGGGTTGTTTTGTTTGCGCGCAGTGGCGTGGGCGTATTTTTGTGTTTCGGTATCAAAACAATGGAATTGTATCGAATTTGGTTGATTTTAATTAAATAAACAACGTTTGTGCCGTCCATTCGCATAATTAATTTGTTTTGGCCGAGAGCTAATTTTTTGAAAAATCAAATTAAAATTGGTAGAATGATTTTGTATTGGAGTGTAAATAAATACGTGCAAATTCAGTGAAGGTTCGTTAAACAGGGACGTGCTAGAGCACAAATAATATTTTAAATTACATGTTATTGTATATTACATGTACATAATGGAGTGCTGGTACCGGCAGAAGAGGAATGAAAGTAGATTGAATGCAGTGGAGATGAGGTCCCTTAGACGTATGTGTGGCAATTCCATCTATTATAGAGTAAATAATGAAGATATTAGGAATGAATGTAAAGCTGATCGTAGCATAATACATAGAATAAAAGTAGGGTCGCTCAGGTGGTTTGGGCATGTTGAGCGAATGAATGAGGAAAGAATGGTAAGAAAGATATATGATGCAAATGTTGACGGCGCCAGAAAGAGAGGGCGACCACGGAAGACGTGGCAGGACCAGATTAACCAGATACTGGAAGATGGTCCTGTTAGAAGCCTGAACAACCGTCGAGTGTGCATGCGAAGATGTATGAAGGTAGACGAAGCGAAAGTTGTATGTCAGGACAGAAGACTATGGCGCTCTATCCTGGAAACGGCGTGATGGTAAGTTAGTAAGTTAGTTAGTTATTTTTTGATGCACAATCGCACTCTTTGTGTTCTGAATCTTTGTATATCGTCGCTGTATATTATAATAAATCCTATGTGCCATTTAGTACATTCTGGATAAACGAATCAATTTGTCAATTTTCTGTCTGGCACTGTGGAAGTTTTCTAGTGCGAACCTGAGCGATTGTAGTAACGTGCATCGGTATATACGAGTATGAGAGACAAGTTATTCAGGAGTGACAAAAAGTGCAGTGAAGATTCTAGAGCGAATTTAGTGAAGTAGTGTATGAGATGTAATATTCTAGAAACACTTAGAGTGAACTGGTAATAATATTTTTTTCACATTTATAGATGACAACATTTTAAAGTGTTTAAAAATATGTTTATATGACCATGTATCATTGTTTCTGAGGGTCTTGGCAGCCAAGTAATCGCTACGTTCGATGCCCTGCCTACTACACTAGTATTTTACTGTATTATATAAATAGCAGATAGTGCTCTTCTTTTTCAGTTTATATGCAAAAATGTTTATATAAAAAAGTTATTATATGAATGACATCAACTCATTGCTTTTTCCACATTTCCTTTTCAGTCGCTTATCATTAGATTACATTTAATATTGACCGTTGCTTACTCTAAATTAAATTGAAAATTGTATCTTATATGTCATTGTGGTTAATTTACTGCACTTAATACATCTGTGAATCTTTGTAATTGGTCAAATGCAATGTACACTGTTTTTTAGCATAATAATGGTCAAAAATCACATTCCACAACACCCGATATAAGGCTTGTTTCCGTTAATGATCACGAAAATCCTCACCACTACGCGACCCGTTTCTTCACCCGAATAGGTTGACAACACATATATTTATGCTAGTTGTTAAAATATAAGAACATGCTCCGATTGAGTAAATACCCAGTGACTTTGTGTAATTGATACAGCCACGATTTCGTGACAATACTTTTATTTCAAGTAGGTACGCACCGAAGTACTTCCTTTACAAAGTGCATAATATCCAAGTATTTATTCCCTTTTAAGCTGACTAGCACTCCAATTGAAAGTCGGACGTGGGCCGTTCCACCCACTAAATCATTGTAAGCAGAGAATGCTATTAACATCTCAAGATCGCATAATGCCATGGGAAAATGGGTGCTGTACTGTATGCGGCTTACGGTATCCGGATGAAGCAACTGCGCGTGTGTTGGTTAAGACAAAAGCTCGCGATGAATGGAGGATGACGTAGGTGTTGATGCACCGAAGCGCTTAGAATGAAAAGGTAACGGCATTACTGACAGAAACGTAATTAAAAATGTTTTGAATTTCTAAACACGTCTGTCGGTCTCTTTAAATAAAACTACGCGCATTCACATGTATCCCGAATGCCAACGTAAGACTTTTGCATCTGTGTGAGATTTGCTGTAGTGATGTGTCCGCTCTAAGTACTACAATGTAGTACTACATTATACCGAAGTGCACACTTCACTTTAAATAAATGTACTGCATACTACAAACTGTAAACTGCACACTTCAAAGTACATAGTGTACACGCTTCAATTTCGTGAAAGAAGTTGATGTAGCTAAAACGATCCTTTTGAAATCTCAACCCCCTAAGATTTTAGAGTAGTACACTTTTCAAGAAGCACTTATGTACCAGAAACAATTTTGTAGTACTACAATTACTTCACTACATGTAGTTTATTGAAATAGATGAAGTGTTTAATGTTTCGGTACCGGTATTGTAGTACTAGTGATGGGCTGAGTCGTATTTTTTCTAACTCGAGTATTTTCAGTCGCAACTCGAGTTGACTCGGTGTCTATTTGAGAATTGAGTACATTTCATATTAATACAGGTTTAATTTTTTTACATATTAGTTATGAGATCCCACAAATAAATAATCTTGTAATAGGTACTTGAAATTAGGAAAAGCGTTCATATTAATACAAATATAATAAATAACCATAAAAAATTTGTGCACAGCCCACTATTGAATATTGAATATACTACATTTAAGATTCCATCCCCTTCAGATGACATTCCATAGTTAACACCTCCGACCCCCCCCCCCCCCCCCTCAGCCAACCCCTTCACCGTAACACACTTGCATAGTTTATCTATTTCAATTTTAGTTCACAAACAATCCTGAAGAAGAGAACATTGTTCTCAATACATGTTGATTGTATATCTAATAAAGTGGTGAAAAAAGTTATTTGTGTTTAATTTTAGAATATATTATGAGGGCAGACCCACCGCTTACCCAGGACCGTTTTATAAGCAAAAGCTTCTATATCGGTCCTACTCATTCGCCGCCAGGTTGGCATTTTTTAATGCTAAAGACAACCGTACAGCCCAGCACTGCAAAGCAGAATTGGGCCGCACGGCTGCCGTTCAAAATTTTGCCCTCATCATTGTCCCGTCAGTTCACTTCTTTATTATTTATTAGAATATTTATTAGAGAGAGAGAGAATTATTTATTAGAATATATTAGTATAGTAGATAACATCTCATGCCTACGACCTTAGGCTGCAAATCATTGTATCCAGTTGCTTTTATTGATCTATCCTACACCGGCCAATAAATAATTTCTCACAATCCTGCCGTGCGCGCTGCTCGGCCATAGGCATCGCCGCATAAATATGATACTTGCGGGCTTAACTGCCGGGTAACCGTGTGGTCAGCTAACCTTTAGATACTCTGAGCGCTCATTAGGCTCTCGAAAGGCAGCCATAAACAGCGACATTAGCAGAACAAAGCCGCGCCGATTAATGCAAATCTGCAAAACCTATAAAAAGGATTGTACAGTGTTTTATTGCTTATTTCTTTATATCGGAATTTATGGCTCTGTTGGAAACACTCAGCTTTGCCTAGAGGGCTGACCGAGGTAAAGACCGTATAACATTTGGTAATAGTGACGTTGATTAGCTGTGGCAGTTGTGAACAACTTGGATGCCTTCGAGATGTTTATAGTGCTACAGTTGCCGGCAAACTTCTTGAAATTCTTTGGCGTAGTCGGGGAATGCGCAGAAGACGAAATTTGGGTCTCGTTGGTGGAAAGGTAGATGCGCAAACTTCCCCCCACTACGCCGTAGAATTTCAAGATGTTTGCCGGCTATTGTACAGAAGAATGATCAACACATCACGGACAGATTACAGGAGCACCAATAACCGTTATGTTACTACCCGGAATTTCTCACACTAAATGCAATACAGGGTACCCGGGTACTCATCCTGGATGGACGTTCCCACGTACGTTATTTTTGTTTTGCATCTCACAAATTGATATTTAGAAAGTGGTCAAACAGCTTCTTAGAAGGTCACTCCTTCTCATGTCAATGTCCGTCCTCGCTTTATTTCCCACCCTTTCAAATTATTCGAATAATGGAGATTCAAACGGATGATGGCATTTATGAATAAAATTATTTAAACTTGAAATCAAAAATGGGTACCCCGGTAACCGGGTAGTAACAAAAGAGTTAAATGCTTTCATTGCTGAACTAACTAATTTTTTTTTAACATAACCCTTGCAGTATGTAAATATTAAACACGTTGTTCATCAATACTCTTTGAAACCGTGGTATTATGTTGAACTTTATTTTTGTCGAACTGTTTTTTCTAAACCATAGTTATCCTGAGATATTTGAAAAAATAATCCTTATTTATCGAATTCGGGTCATTCTCTTTTTTATTGTCTTGTTTGGTACATAATCCCAATAATAATAAACAACTCTGTCACAGCATAAATGTATTATTTATTATTTATTAAATACAATTAAAATTTGGTATTCTTATTAGAAAGTATCATCAAACTTACATATATTATTAAACAAAACAAAAATTAACATTTTTAAATACCACTACGTCACGAAAATGGATTGTGACAGTTCAACTACAATAAAAAAGAGAATGCCCCATTTGACATTTTGTTCCAATTTCTAATGTCAGTCGGAACATTTTTTCTTACAACTATTTGTGAATCTTGAAACTACGTAGGCATTTAATGTTAAAAAATAACGGAAAATTATTAATTTTAATCAAAGTAATGACCAAATTACGTCGAAATTGATTAAATAATGTATAGTCATCCACTATACGTAAATGATGAAAGATTCAGAGCTCTAGCTAGTCGGGAAGTTGGTTAAACATCGATCACAAGATTCCACCACAAACAAATAAAAAGAGGTAAATAAAAGCATGTAAAAGGCATACGTAGGTTGCATGGATAGCAGATGTCCTGGTTGCAAAACATCTTGAAGTGGCTGTCACAGAATTGAAAAAATGCTCTGAATTCAAAAATTCAAAAAAGAAGACAAATAATGATGAATGTGATTTTTATTAAAAAAAACTAACTTTTATTAACTGCGTAGAGCCTCAAAATATGAGAATAAATAGAAAATACTGTTTTAAATCATCTCTTTAAATAAACAAAAAGCGTTTTAAAATCAACAAAAAAAGTAAAAATTTCTCGTAAATTTAAAACATTATAACTTAATTAATATTGAATATTTTTTACTTTCCTAAATCCGGATTTTAGATAATGAAGTATGCTTTATACATATAAAAAAACATATTGTACGTACGTATAAATATTCATTAAAAATTAGCGCCGCCTAGGACACTAAAAACGATTTTTTGGGCGCGGCCTGTGGATTAATGATTATATTTTATTAATTATTATAAATAATGTCCAGTTTACTAATTTTATATAATAACAAAGGTTCTATCTAAGTTATTGTTCTAAAAAAATTGCAGTCTAGAGAATACATTCTGATATAAATGAATAATAAAAACCCACATTTTCGTAAAAAAAAAAAACGCCGAAATATGCATTTGCAGTGAAGAGGTCTACCGCGCGCACCGCGCTGCATATTTATATTTTCTTTAAATATTTTATATCGAATCTTCTGGTATATTTATGTATATTCTACCGGTCTCTATGTGAAAATAATTTATTCTAAATTTATGCGAAATTGTGCAAATAATCGATTATTTTACTTTTTTCGTGTAAAACGATCTTGCGCGTTAAATGTATTTCATTACATTATTCATTATATTTTAATATATTCAACTACTTTTACATATTTTCTTTTATTCACTATCCTATTTACATCTTTATGTTAATGACAATACTATAGAATTACACAATTATTATATTTTGTTCATGATTCAGTTTTTTTTGGCACTAAGATTTATTCATATAATAATTGCTTTATTTAAATATTCTTGCACATAAACTGTATCTACTGGTAGAGCACTGTCTGCTATAATACAGTAAAACACTAGTGTATCAGACAGGGCATCAAATGTAGTGTTAACTTTGCTACCATGACCCTTAGCGACAATTATTTTTTAAAACACTATAAAATGTTTTCATGTATAAATGTGAAACAAAAAATATTATTTTAACAGATTGTTAGTTAACTTTGTAAAAACCACTACCAGATTTTAGGTCTACCGGTTTCGAGACGTACCCGTCTCTTCGTCAGGACCAACACTACACCACTACATTCACAACACTACACACCTCAACCATAGTATTGTTACACTTCCACCAATAATTGATCACATGCGTGTTAGTCTTGTCAGGGACCATCAGGGATCTACCGAAAGAGAGTGAGAGGGGAATTGTGAATGTAGTGGTGTAGTGTTGGTCCTGACGAAGAGACGGGTACGTCTCGAAGCCGGTAGACCTAAAATCTGGTAGTGGTTTTTACAAAGTTAACTAACAATCTGTTATAATGTCTAACCACAAAGTTAATGCTTTAAATATTAATAATATTAAAAACATTATTTTTATTACATTTGCGTTTTTACAAATTTTGTGTACAATTCTTACTTTATTTACGTGTCTCTTGATCACTCACTTTAGAAATTATTTACGATACAACGTCACGCATTATTAAAAAGGATTTGATATTTTTAACCTTTCGACTCGAAACGAAAATAAATAACTGGCAACGTTTAGACCCTCGTAATAAAAACAGTCAGGTTTAGGGATCCCTTTTCCAAAATGTCTTCGGGTCGCCGAGACAATGATGAAGATGTGAGGGTCTCGAATTAACAATTCCACGCCTGTTCCCGATTTAAGGTGTGAAATGCGGAGATTGTGATGGCACGGGTATCGTGTTGTCGTGGGGACGTTTAAGATAAAGTTAATAAAAATCATCTTATAAACTAATTCCTGAAGCATTTTTCTGGAACGAAAATTTAATTGTTTGAATAATATTTTTTCTTCTGAATGAAGGTTTGAACTTTGTGGCACAGTATACCCAGAACAGTAGTTTATCTCCGGCCTGTCGGCGAGTTATTAGCCTGCTCTTGCATTGACGCTAGGTTTGTCCCTTTCTTTTAACTCGTAGCATCTGAGATTCCGAAGCATAAAGTAGACATGAAACCCGAAAATTTCTGTAATTAGTATACCTAGTTTATGCTCTTAAATTGCAAGAACGCTGATTAACATCAACGTAGACTTTTAAAAACTCACAGTCTTTGTGATAATCAACACACCTTTTTTGTAAAGCACCACAAACATAAAGAAAGGCATTTTTTTCATGAAGCGCATTTTTTTTCTAAAGCGGCGGCTGCGAGCGCGAATGGCACCGAAGGCACGGCCCTTACTGCCGCCACCTTGTGCCCCCATATTCTATGTCAATGTGTGCGTCACAGTGCGTGCGTACACGGCGCCGAGCACGCACGCACACATTCTAATGGGTAGCGGCCAGTTTGTATGAAGACGTATTACTGTTCTTAGTATACTGTGTTTGTGGTGACTTTATTATTAAAATAAAATACAAATCACTTTATTTTCACCACTTTATTAGATATACAATCTACATGTTTCGAGAACAATGTTCTCTTCTTCAGGATTGTTTGTGTACTAAAATTGAAATAGATAAACCATGCAAGTGTGGGGGGGCTCGGAGGTGTTAATTATGGAATGTCATCTGAAGGGGATGGAATCTTATTTGGTTATGAATTGTATGTTGCAATTATATCATTTTGTCCAGTTAACGAAAGTACATTGCGGCAGTAAGAAACCTATACCATGGAATTCATCGGTAAATGCTTAAAAGTACCACAATAATATATTTAATAAAATGCATTTTAATAATAGTTAGAAGAAATTTAATTTACAGAATTTTTACATTTACATTTTAAGTTTTTTTTTAATAGAGATGCGAGCACGGAATGCGTGTCGCATCAATATTCTTACTATTCTCAAAATAATCTAAACGCTTTTCCTATGAAAATAGGACTAACTTGCTAGTGTCTTGGATCGGGGCTCGAACCATCGACCACCAGATCACTAGGCGAGCGCATGACCACTACACCAACAAGCTAATAATATTTACAACTCAATTTCTGACTTGTCTTCTCTTAGATAGTGGACAATCTTTAAACTATTCATAAGTCAAATAAAATTATCAATTGTATTGGACAATATTTAAACAATTCATAAGTCAGAGAAAATAATCGAAAATTAAGCTACTCTTGTATAACATGTGTTGTTTTATATTTTCCTGTTCAAATGTATGCTAGAACGGAAAGTTGTTATATCGAATGAGGTTCTAGAATCAATTGAATCAGTGATACGTTTGTCTAATGGTTAAAATACTAGTGATTCAGTGATAAGGGATTCGAGCCTCATTTCAAATCTTATTTTCGTAGTACACTCATAAAGCTTAGTTTGGTCTTGGTGAGGATAATGATGTGACATGTATTCCCGATTCCGTGTACATATCGTTATTTAAATAAATAAATAAACCTTCCTTCTACAATACATCTAACTACTCTGCGGTCGATGGATGACATGAACTAACACCTCCAGAAACATAAGAAATGCCTTCAAATCAATTAAATATCCTCAAAAAACAAAACGTAAACGCGAGGGTGGAATGCCATGAATCAGGATCAGCGTGTCATGAATATGAAGCAAAAGGGTTGGAGGATCAAAACAAAATAATCGAAATCAGTCATTACTACGAACCCTGACGCCCTTTGTGTGGAGGGGCCGCCTCGACCAGACGACCTCCAACTGTGGTCATTTCGTTTTGAAATATTATTATTCTGAAGAGTTAAATAATAAATTTGACTGTCCTACGATATATGTCTGTGGTGGCCCAAGACGCATACACACACACGCCCGTGTAATGAGGTACCGCATACGCTGACATCGAAAACGGCAGGCCGTCGCCCTCGATACAAAGGCCGAGGCAAGAATGCTGAGGAGAGCAAACAGGCGACAAAGTAAGCCGGACCAATGACCGAGTAAAAAGGCAATGTATAGCAGGGGGCACGGAGAGCGGGGAAACTCGTCTTGCTGATCTAAACTAAATATCTACACGCGCGGCCGAGTAAAGACGAAATCATAACAACCCCGAGCCTTTGTTCTGGATCACTATATAAGCCGGCGCCTGCAGAGCCGAGTATCTCACTCGCCCAGTGTCATTCTTACGGCGAAGCGCTTCCCGATCGAAGCCTCACTTCTCGGGAAGCTACCTTTCGAGCGGAAGCTCTCGTCGTCTATCGATTCATTATTGTGTACCTATAATTATTGTACTTGTAACTTTTGTCAATCTTTATACTTCAAATAAATTCTGTCACACCATCGCGACTTTTACATTATCAACAACAGCAGAGATCTCCGACTCTACAACGGAGTGGTGACCCTTGAGTTCAACTCTATCCAAAACTGGAGGGCTCATCCACCTCCAAATATCCAAAAAGAAAATTAGTAAAATTGTCTACGAAAGTATCGAAATTGTTTTATTTCTTTTAAGAAAGATTTTCCTTGGGGCCTATTCAAAATGTTCAAAGCAGATTCAAATACGTAGAGCTAAGAATAATAAATTGAATTAATATTTCTTTTTTATATTGAATATGTGTGCTCGGTCATGCTTGCCTTTGTAATCTTTTGTCTTAGCTTCCTTCTTGTACTCGTTTATCTATTTTTTCTTCCAACATTATATTTAGGTAATTATATTTCTTCGTGTTATCAACTTTGTTTTATGATTTATGCTGTGTATTATATCTTTTTATATAAATAATTAAGGCATTTTTTGTACAAGATTTTCAAAGAATAATGCCGTGGTAGTAGAGAATGAATCAGAATTTTATTAAACGCTATTTTTATTGCAATATTCCTTCGCTTTAAAACAAAAATCAAAGAATGTAAAATAAAAATACTGATTGCAATGCATGAATACGAAATGAAATCGAAATGTTTTGTAGATATAATCTAAATTTAAGTTTATGAATGAGATTGATGTAATGCTACGCATTTTCTATTCCATATGGAATGAAATCATGGACACTCTTGAAACCATGCTTAATCTTGAGATTTGGATCTGCAGAGAGTCCGTAAAATTAAGTTAAATTGAGGATAAATTTAGGTTAGGTTAGGTAATACTAAGCTAAATTAATAGGGTTAGTGAATACAATGTGATAATTGGAATGCGAAAGGAAAAATAAATCCTTAAAATAATAAAATCCTGGATATTAGGTACATTATTTTGGCCATATTTGGATATATATCAGATCCTGCATCTTATCATTCAAGAAAAAATTGATAAAAAAAGGGGCTCTGGAAGATAAAGACAAACATTTTGTTAATATTATTAATATTTAAAGCATTAACTTTGTGGTTAGACATAATACACAATAATTGATCACATGCGTGTTAGTCTAGTCAGGGACAAACCAACCAACCACCTTATACAAAATGATCATAAATTTGACGCAAAAATAGGGGTAAAAATATTAAATAATAGTAATAAAGGTTTAAAATTGAATAATTTAGAAATTTTTTACATTAGGGAGGCGGTGAATAATAGAGCACCCCTAATTAACAACCAAATTAATTTTCCATATAGCCCTTTGTTCAATGTAGCGTTCACAAAAGATGTGGTAACACCCACTTTAGACCCCGCCCCCTCTCACTCTCTTTCGGTAGATCCCTGATGGTTCATTAGGCTAATCAGTGCATGTTTGTCCCTGACAAGACTAACACGCATGTGATCAATTATTGGTGGAAGTGTAACAATACTATGGTTGAGGTGTGTAGTGTTGTGAATGTAGTGGTGTAGTGTTGGTCCTGACGAAGAGACGGGTACGTCTCGAAACCGGTAGACCTAAAATCTGGTAGTGGTTTTTACAAAGTTAACTAACAATCTGTTACAAACATCTTGGTTAAGTAGGTAGTTAAATGAAACCTGTCGAGAAGTTCGCAGTACAAGTATTTCGATACTATCAAATAAAATAATGATTTCCAATATGATCGCTAAAGAGCACATGAAGAAAAGGGCGTTTTTCAATAAACGTGCATACGTCGTCTGAAAGTTTGAGAAGGTCTGATCCTGGAGCGCTCCTTGAAAGACATATCTCATCAATAGTAGTCCTAGATCCAAGATAAGGACACAATTGTTTAACACAACTGGCGCAGGATTGATTCCACCCACTTAGTTAAATGAAGAAGGTATAAAAAAGTGGAGCAACCATAAAAATTCCTCGAAATTAATCCTCACTCGCTGCCAAGCAAAGGCTGGTTGGTTAACTTCGTTTGCAAAAGGGCTAAATTTTTGTTTTTCTGCCCTAATATATATTGTATATCGGTATCTCTGAATGTACATTGTATACGCGATGTCTTGCGAAGTTAGAGATTTTGAGAGACATTTATCAGATCAAAAAGGCTGAGGAAGAAGAAGAAGGAGAAGTGTAAAAACAACGGTTTCTGCGTAAACTAAAGCATCCAAATTAAATAATTGTATTTGAAGTTTCGCACTATACATTGTTATTTGAAAAACATTAATAATCTCGCTGAATTGTATCCCTGCCTTTATTATGAGCCGAAAATGTTCAAGCTATCATGACCTAATATCAATAGTTATGGAGATATGCGACATCAAAGTTTGCATTTTTTTTCCAATATTTTTTACTTATTTTTTGTTAAACGTTGGACTATCATTACAGTAACTTAAATCGATTATGAAAAATTCATTCCCTTTAATGCAAGTCAAATAAAGTAATAAAAACCTTTGAATTTTCCAATTGGAATTTTTTCAGGGTTTTTATTTTTTTATTTAACTTGTATTGAAACGAATGCATTTTTTGTAATTGACATACGTTACTGTAATGATAGTCCAATGTTTTACAAAAAATAAGTCAGAAATATTGGGAAAAAATGCAAACTTTGATGTCGCATATCTCCATAACTATTGGTGATAGTCACGATAGCTTGAACATTTGCGACTCATAATCAAGGCAGGAATATATTCCTGTGAGGTTATTAATATTTTACAAATAACCCTGCATACAAAATGAGCGTATTTGTCCTAATTTACGAAGGGTAAGTCGAAATGATAGCTTGTAGTTCCAAGATCACCAAATGGTAAAACAAAAAAATAATACCATATCGCGCGTGCCGTCTCTTTGGGTTAGGAATAGTATCGATGGTTGTTTGGGTCGGTGAATAAAATTAAGGCTATCGAGGATAATAATTTTGGATCTAATTCCTTGGGCGGACGTGACGCAATTTCAAACATTATGGAGCGATTTAACAAACACGTGTCTCCTTTTTTTGATTCCAAAAAGTCCAGAGAACAAAGTCATCACATATCTTGCAGACACGTTATCTTCGTTCAAAAACTCACTTATACACAACATCCATTTTCTAAGAGATGACGTGAACCTATAGATCCATTAAATCAATCATTCACTAAATACTAATCGCACTACACTCAAACACAAAATATACAATACACATAAATGTACATGTAAAATATAATTAATTGCAAAAATACATGTTACTAGAGCGTGCCGAAGACACTTGTAATTGGGATAATGGGCATAGTCTTCACTATAATGTTTATTATCTGAGTATCATGTACCTATTATCCCGTTAGTGTCTCTAATAAATAAATAAAAAAAATGATAATAATATTGAAATAGTAGATGAGTATATATACGTAGGACACAAGATAAAAATGAACAAAGATAACCAAACAGCAGAATTGCCAAGACGAATAGGAATGAGCTGGGCTGCTTTTGAGATCCCAATTAGCCTAAAAAGAAAAGCCTTTGAATCATGCATACTGCCAGTGATGACGTATGGATTGGAGACTATGGCCTTTACAAAGAAAAGTGTAGAAAAGCTCAAATGCACGCAACGATCCATGGAGAGATCCATGCTTGGAGTAAGCCTAAGAAACAGAATTAGAAATGACAAAATTAGGCGCAGAACTAGAGTAGAGGATATCACGGATCGTGTAGCGAAGCTAAAACGGCAATGGGCAGGACACGTTGCAAGGCAGGATGCTACAAGATCTCCGTAACTGTAGAGAACCTAAAGTGTAAAGAATATTTTCCATTCAAAATTGAATGATAAAAATTCCCCGAATTTTTTGCTACCAGCTACGAGATACCCTTTATAGAAATACTCTGTATCAAGGTGAATTTTTCAATTTAACTTGCAAATTGACCAAACATATTGTAACGAGATGCTGAAAAGAATTTACGCAATGTCCGAATCCCTTGCAATATGCCATCGAAAGATCGAAAAGGACCTATAACAATATAGAGCGATCTACAAGCTTCGGGAAATGTCTACAAACATCTAGATATGCCTGGTACAACTGAGAAGCGACGAAGACCTTCTCCTAAATACTAAAATAATCTAAAAAGTACAAAATATCAGTCATTTAGATATAAATACGGAACGGAGCCCCGGCGGGAGTTCAGTTGTCGTGTTTGACGGTTCAAGTACGCACGAGACGACACTCAGTGTGAATCGCGAAGCGATAAATAAACCGAACAATCGAGCGAAGTACCTAAATGATGTTGAAAATTAATGCGATAAATACCACGAGCAAGAATCGGATTGAATGTTCTAGTAAATGTTAAATAAGTGGTACACAGCGGTAATACAGTGTTCATTTACGAGTTGTACACTGCGAAATAGTGTTCTTGTAAGAAAAGCCTTAAGTTTAATTCGTGTTATATAACTTTGTACATTAAATAGTAAATTAATCATTTATTAATATATCGCTTACCAATTTACAGTATTTTAATTCATTGATGACACATGATACGTGATAATATTGTCATTTGTTAATATAAAATAACTAATAATTAATCTAACGCTGAAATTCAAACACACAAAATATAGATCATTTGATATTTCTTAGCTGGTCATAATTTATTTACGTATTTTCAACATTTTTTTTATTTTTTGTAAAAGACAGTGTCCATTATTACATTTGCTGGCAGTTGGAGATTAAAATACCATCCTCTGACAGCAAATAATTGATTGACTATACACTCGATGTTTTAATTCCAAGAATTTAATTCTCGCTTGTCTTGGGAATTCAAAATAAAGATATATTGTCGCGATAACAAGTCTCCAAATTAGACTAGAAATTATTAAACGTCATGATTCTGTAAATATAATTTGAATTAAATTTATTGCGAATTTTCTTATCCGTGAAGGCTGACAGGTAATTTATAGCTGACATTTTATTAACAGAACCGCGAACATCTAAATAGCGATATTTTTTCTACTCGATGAATATTTAAGCATCTTGAAGACGGTCGACATAAATTAGAAAAAATATATTAAATATGATGTATTACGACAGGTGATGTTAAAACGTTTTGTTCATGTTAAATATTATATATTATTTTATAATGAAATCTTATTTTATTGTAATAGTGAAATTTTAAAACTTAAGTATGTAGTTCTATGATAATCAAAACATATGCGGGGTACAAAATCAGTGGCAGATATACAAAAAAAATTTAATGCAGTCATCGAGAATTACTAATTTACAATACTCTATTTACTCTATTAATGGTACAGGGCTTAAGGGAGAATACCTACTGAGGAAGCGCGAAAAAAGGCAATTATTGAGATTTTTTTAAGAAAACCTATATAAAATATGGTATTGGTATCATTTCTACATGAAAGAATATGTTAATTTTTTTTATAAAAAAGTATTTAACTTTGGCGGAAAATTCTTGGGTTCTGTCGACTGCCGAAAAAAAGGTCCTCCGCGGTGACCACTCATCAGAATAAAAAAAAACAAAAATATTATCAAAATTGACACTATGGTTTAGTCTTTTACGTAGGTGTTTTTGAAAATATAGATTTTTGACAAAATGGCGGGCGTTTGAATTCAAAATAGCGTTTTTTAGGGAAAAATTCGGGTTTATTATGCCGATAAAAAATACAAGTCACATAAAAAAAATCCTACGAGAAACACTAGATAATTATGTAAAGAATAGCCACTAGGAATTTCAAGTTGATCGGTTAAGTGGTTGCCGAGATATTTTGGTCGCCGATTTTCAACACGTGGTTTCGAGTAAAACGCGTTTGAGAATTAAGCAATGAATAAATCGCGAAATCTTTCAACTTACATAAAATCATCGATTCCAGGTCCATAACATAAGTCCTCCATCTTGCTTAAAATTCCCATATCATCTTGCACTCTTCACAAACATTATAGAAATAGGTCTTTCGTTTCTATTATGAAAGAGCACCACTGGCAGCTTGCTGCCTGTTGCACGGCGCCGTGCGGCGCGGCGCGTAATCAAAAAAGAGATACCACTATATACATCAGCTAAAACTTTGTCATTTTTTGAATTTTTGCTTGATACTTTCACCAGATATTTTTAAGTCCTATACAAGAAAATGCAAAAATTTAAAAATCTATTTTGTATTTCCCCTTAATTCTGTTCATACGAGATCTTGGAATTACATCTAATTCAAGCTTCACATTCACTAATTACTTCAATCTCTAAAAACATTGGGCTTCATATATAGAATTACAAAACCATTAAAAAAACCTTCATCATTAAATATGTTTATACAATTCATTGGCTCGAAACAATTTGAAATTTGGTTGTGTCATTTGGTCACCTCATTATATAGGTAACTTACAAAAATATAATAGAATCTGTACAGCAAAAATTTCTTCGCGTGCTTACATTTAAGTTTATTATCGAGAGGGCTTGGAATATTTTCATGTAGACAAATTAGAAATTGGAAGACTAATTGCTGATTTAATTATACCTAGGTATGTAACATAATCCATGTTAATATTGACTAAGAATTTTGTGTCGAAAATATAAGTTTGAATGTTCCTAGTCGCCGACTTAGGATTTATAATATATAATACATTTTCTCTATAAACTTACAATAACAATATGGCCCACTTTAACTTATATCTATAATGTTGAGGTCATACAACAAAATATAAAATAATCATAACGTCCTCATTGACATATTTCATGACAGTTTCCATGAATACAAGAGTACTATTACCATTATCTATTTATTACTATTATCTCCTTGTTCAAACTCACTCTGTTTAAGTTCACTCTACAAAATCACCTTGTTCTGTTCTTTTTTGTGCATTCATGTTTTGACTGCATTCAAAACAATTCTTAATATTTTGGATAGTGATGCCCTTGTTTTTATACCCCACATATTAACTATTAGAAACATCGCTTTTGCGTTAACTAAATAGCTTCGTTTCCTGAAAAATTAAATTAAATTAGAAATAGAAGTCCAAACGTAGGGACCCATCGCTTTACGTAGCAGTGCATCCTTTTGCACGCCTTTTCAAAAAAATCATATCCATGTGTTCGCAAACAATTTTAAATACTAGTGTAAGATTAAATAATATTATATGTATAAATGTAATTATTATAATAGATGGATCAATAAAGGAATAAATATTATACAAACAGAGAAAAATATACATAAACCACCAGGAGAACACGAAATATTCTGTTATTACCGATTACGTCGTGGTAAAATTGTACAATCTCGTCCAAATATAACTTCAAAAAATCCTTTTCATATTATAATAATATATATAATAAAATGCAGAGGCGGCTGACATTTTTGCTGATAGTATAACTGTGTATAGGACAAAGCTGATACAATTGTTTACATCTCAACGAAATGGAAATGGACAATAAATTTTTGTGTATTATTATTTTACCTTTAACTATTATTATTTGTACCTCTAACTGTATTATTATTCTATCTGTCTTATGTTTTTCTGTATTATTATTATTATTACCTTTCAACTATTATTATTGTAACATTTAACTGTATTATTATTTTAACTGTCTTATGTTATTTTTTTTAAATTTTATTCTGTACATTTGTAAAAGCCCATAAGGGCGTTAATTAAATAAATAAACAAATAAATAAATAATAAGAGACCTATCACTTCATATTAAAAGCTGTCATAATTGGGTATCTTTTTTTTGACATATAGATTTATTTTGAGTGAATTATTTTATAATTTGTCTTAATATTATATAAGTACATTGTTCGTTCCACTTCTGCGTTTTATTCGGCCCTACTTAGTGTAGATATTAGGCTTACAGAACTTTGGTATTATAGAAGGAATTTAATAATAAAGAAATCTCTACCTACTGGGAAAGGATAATGTTTGAAATATCTCTGAGAGAATAAGTACCTTTCATACAAATTCATCAGAGAACCAAAGAAATAGACGTTACGCAAAAAAATTGCAATCATAAGATCGAAAAGATGACGGGCGATGGGGAAAGGAGGTTCTAGATTGGAGGCTTTGTGAATAGTGATGGTCGTCGTCAAGTTAGTTGAAGCTATGACAACAGAAGAATGGCGGATAATAAATGGATGAAAAAGGCCGGAATTAGAGTGTATTTGCGATACTTTGCGTCGGAACACGAGGGACAAAGTTTTTGCTCTTTTAAAAATTCAATAAAAAAGATTACTGGTCGTGTGGTCGTTTCACTGTAAGAGCACGATTGGAAAAATCATGACTTAAAATAATAATGTTTTAATGACCACCATCCCACCGCTGGCGTTCCTCAAATCTGGCACCTAAGTTTAGAAACAATCTACGATAAAAAACGCGTGGGATTTAGGCTATCTGTTGACGAATATTCACCTTAAATTGGGTGATTGTGGTTTCTTCTTCTTCTTCATGTGCCCTGTCGGGTCCCCCCGACGTCGGCGATCATCTGGAAGAAAGTTTCCCTGTCCAGGGCAGTGCGGAACAGCTCTTCCACGCATCTTATCCCGGTCCACTCCGGATGTTTGGAAGCCAGGAATGCCGCCTCCTTCCAACCTCTCTGCGACCCTAAATCTTTCCCTTCATGACGAGCTGAAGGATGGAGTACTTTTCGCCGCTCATTATATGATCAAAGTATGAAATTTTACGGAGCTTTGCTATGTTGAGTAACTGTCTTTTTGTATTTGCTATACGTAAAACATCAATATTACTAGTCATGTCAGTCCAAGATATCCTTAACATTTGTGGTTAATCCAAGTAAATACGATTTTTGAGATAACCTCATAAAAAATGAAGTTTTGTCAAATCTCGTCTGCGTGGAAGCCATGGATTATCACATCTACGCGATATCAGTTTGTTAGGCAATATTTTTTCACCAACTCTTTAGTCTAATAATCTGGTTTTAAATGACTGCATCAATTAAATCTTTTATGGATGAAGTTTCAAGTCCAGTTTCGAAATTCGACGCAAAGTTGATCATGGTATCTCTTTGCTTCTCCTGTTCTGTGGCAGCTCAGTTTTGTTTTTATTTAGCATTGGACCGATCTCCACAAACTTCCTGAGCCACGATTTAATTATATTAATATTTGGAGATCGATTCACGTTTATAATCGTTGGTGAAAACCGAACATTCACATAAGAATAGTTGTTTTTATGAAACTGCTTTTATGAACACAGGACGCGCATTCCCCATGAAGCGATCCATCGCGACTAAATTTCCAAGTTTTGCCAATTTTCGCAGCCCGCGTCTTCTTCATTCAGAGTATGTTACTATATATAGAGGTATTGTATACCTGTAACATATATACCTGCAACAAACATACCTGTAACATACCTATATATAGAGGTAAGTTACAGGTATGTTTCTTATGAACGGCACGCCGCACGAATACTTCAACTCTGGAATAAATCCAATCACAGCAGGATCTAATGAATGAAAGATTCTCCCATTTTTTAATACAAATAATGACAGTCTAGAATAGGGGATAAATTTGGAGTGAAGAAGTCTGGAAAGTGACCACCAGATTGATGGATGCGTTGTACCTGGCTGGAGAAACTCTGGACCAATGCAGGAGAAATGAAAATCAATCCATATAGTAAGCGATCTACTGAATTAAGTAAATCTTTTTTTTTTTTGGGGACCTGGTTTCGAAATTCCTGTGACTCAACGCATCTCCCCTATTCCAGGAAAATATACCATCCCCCGATGCGATTCCCGAGAGCTGCGTTCTCTCATTGTTGTAAAATATCTTGAAATTGTTGGCACGCGGTGATGGACCATAAATTATGCCAGCAAGAGGGGAGGCTGCACCGCTGCAAATCGATCAGCATTGTAGTCTAACGTGCAGATGCCATGGCTAGATGCATTTAAGCAGTCTTACTGCTGTTTGTACGAATCGCGAATGGACGAGCGTGCAGGCGTAATGATAAACAAGTCATTCTTTCTTCACTCATTCGCATCATTCGATTCGTTCTCTACTTCGCCGAAGCGCTCTTCCGTATTGCAGGGAGTCCTGGGCAAACTACACAGATCACGGAGAATCTTTCAGTCCTACCCTATCGTCGGCATGACATGACGAGACAGAAAAATAATAGATATTTTATATTTTTAAAAAATTGAATTTGATTTTTTTTAATTTTTTTATTTTTATTTATTATTAATTTACGCCCTATAGGGCTTTTACAATAGATAGGTAGAGTGTACATTAACATAATAGGTATATAGTTTAGAGAAGAGAAAAAAAAATACATGTAAACATAGTAATGACAAAGTGAGAAGAAAATGCTTAGAATACAGATGCAAACAAATAATAATAAATATAATATATAGTAAAAAGCAAGAAGCAGAAGAAAAACATAATAATACAGAAATTTAAAAACATAATATAATATAACAATAAAATATACATACATACAAATCAATTATTTAAGTCCAATTCGACAAATACTAGTAATCTTTCAGTACACTTTTTAATTGATGATGAAAATGAATATTATACAGTGATTGGCAAAGACGTCCAGTTGCTCGTATCTGTTTGCTAGCCTAGTAAGCCTTTGCAATGGGGAATTAAAGAAATAGTTAGTAACTGAAGTTTCCACGGCAAAACCTGCATGACTTCTAGTTATGCGAGACGGAACTCGCAAGCAGATACGTTCTAGTAGTTGAAGACAGTCGATAGGAATTTATAATGTCAATATTAGGAGTGTTCTACTATACGAACAATAGTCTTGATTTACTTAACAGTTGCGCAGTAGCCAGTCGATTTTTTTTTATAGGTAATGTCGCTATCTTGATGTTTAGATAATTTACGAGAATAGCCCAGTCGATTCTTAAATCGATTCGATTAAAACTTTGTTCTAACAACACTTAAATGTAAAAATTCAACATGTTTTTTTTGGATCAGGTTCGTCAGTTTAGTCATTGAGTCAACTACTTTGTCTATTCAATTAGATGGTTGGCAAATTCCTTATTGGAATAATCCAAGACTATGGTCCCGTTGTTCATACAATGAAAATAAGTATTTCACTATATAATTTAACGTCCTGTTAATTTAATTTAAATAAAATAATCGTAATCTAAATTGAACAAACCAAACCGAATAACCTAACTTAACCAATCCAAACCTACTAACCTAACCTAACCTCATATATTGCCTATGAAATGTCAAAATATGCAGTGCATTTTTCGGAACATTAAATTGTGATATCTTACTTAATACTTACTATTTAAACGTAAATTATCTTTGATTTTGTTATAAGCACATTCAATATGTATAGTGAAATACTCATTTTCGTTGTATATGCAATGGGACTATTATCTTGGATTTAGCCTTCCTTATATTATATCCTAAAATTTCAAGGGGTACCCGGGTACCCTGTTATTGTCAGAGGCATAGGAACTAGTATTCAATATTCCTATCCGCATTTGATTACGAATCGATCCCTCGGCATCGTGAAGTTGGACAGCACTGACGCGCAACACGTCCCCGACATCGGAGGGTGTTTACTGTTTACCTGGCTGCGTTCTGAGCACAAAACCCGACCGTCGGTAACAACAGAGCCTCAATTTCACGCTCGTCAGTCTTGACACAACACGGCGCGCGGCGTGTCCCTCGTAGTGCCGGCTCGGCCACGTGCGACCCAGCGGCGCGTCTGACTGGCTGCCCAGATGAAATGTTGGAAATTAACCAACTAACTAACTTACCATCACGCCGTTTCCCCGTGGATACAGCGCCACACTCTTCTGTCCTGACATACAAATTTCGTCTACATTCATACATCTTCGCGTGCAAGCTCGACGGTTGTTCAGGCTTCTAACATGACCATCTTCCAGTGTCTGGTTAATCTGGTCATGCCACGTCTTCCGTGATCGCTCTCTCTTTCTGGCGCCGTCCACACTTGCATTATATATCTTTATTACCGTTTTTTCCTCATTCATTCGCTCAACATGCCCAAACCACCTGAGCGACCCTATTTTTATTCTATGTATTATGCTACGATCAGCTTTACATTCATTCCTAATATCTTCATTCTTTACTCTATCATACATGGATTTTCCACACATACGTCTAAGGGATCTCATCTCCACTGCATTCAATCTACTTTCGTTTCTCTTCTACCAGCTCCAGGCTTCACTTCCATACATTAGTGTAGGTACCAGAACTCCATTATGTACCGCTAGTTTTGCCTCGGTAGACATATTTCTATTAGAAATTATTTCATTCAAAGCACCGTTCACCCTATTCCCTGCAGTCACTCTCCTCTCTATATCTTTCTCAACATTTCCTCTTCTATCGAACATACTTCCCAAGTACACAAACTCATCTACTTGTTCCAAACATTCATTGCCTACTGGAAATTAATCAGCGATTTATTAATAACTGATTAATTATTTAATGTACAAAGCCACTTAACACTATTAAACTTAACGCTATTCTTTAAGGCTCCAGACCACTGTGAAAATTTTTTTTTTTTCATTTACTGAATGATGCACTTGTTAATAATACTCTCACCAGATATTTTAAAGAAATTTGTAAAATTGGCGGAGATACAGTGGTTTAAATTTTTTTGTTTGTATGTTGAATTATCCTTCAGCAAAACTTTGGACGCGTTTTTCTCAAAAGTACATTTTTCAACCTGGTTGACAGAAAATCAGAAACACTATACATCCGAATTGCATGCCCCAAGTCGTAAACTGTAAAAATCCAGTCTCTATGGCAAAACGTAAGGATTTTTTTATAAAAGGCCCCTTCTATTTTTTTTTAATAGATGATGATAATTTTCTATAAAAAATCGAAAATACAATTCGCTAGTCCACCATTTTTTTTTAGATATCGAAATTCCCCTACATGATGCTATAGACCTGTCTAGTTTCTAAATATATTATTATTTCATTTTTCGGTTGTACCCTATGGTTTTATAGCGTCAGAGTGTCCTCTTAGAAGCAGCGTACCCCGAAAACTATACATTAGATTTCTTCTTCTTCTTCTTCATCAGCCTTCTTCTCTCCACTGCTGGATATAGGCCTCTTCCTTCTCTTTTCATCCTGCCTTGTTGTTTGCATATCGTAAGCCATTTCTTTCTCCCCACAGCGGCTATATCATCAGCCCATCTCTTTTGAGGTCTTCCGATGCCTCTTTTGTTCTCCCAAGGTCTCCATTTTAGAACTCTGGGAGGCCATCTTGTAGCATCCTGCCTTGCAACATGTCCTGCTCATTACCATTTTAGCTTCGCTATACGATTCATGATATCCACTACTTTATTCAGCGCCTAATTTCGTCATTTCTAATTAGACTAAAAAAAAACTTTTTTCAATTTTTGGAAGGTTTTTATCATTTTACTCGATTTTTATTAAAATTAATGAATTTCGTATAATCGATATAAGTTACTATAATGATAGTTCAACTTTTTGCAAAAAATAAGTCAGAAATATTGAAAAAAAATGCAAACTTTGATATTGCATGTCTCCATAACCATTGATAATTAGGTCACGGTTGCTTGAACACTTTAGACTCATAACACAGGCAGGAATCTACCGGCCATGTTCTTGTTGCTAGCTCTGGTACACTCTGTATATGAGTAACAAAATGAAAAGTAACAACACTAAAAGCAGGACAAAATTATCCTTAAGCCATGTATTCACAAGGGGACAAATCGCAAAATATTCCGCGCGGCATGTCGCATCAACATCTACGCTCATGTTTCGGGTCGCTGACGCACGCGGACAATGACGCGGTCATTTGATGTGTACACACCGGGACTCGCATATTACTTGTCGCGGAAATGTCGTCCGATGAGGTTATGATGACAGCTGCGTATCTATTTATTTTAACGAGTTTATCGAAACGTAAGAGTAAAACAAGGTGGTGGTTGCGAAATTATTTACTGCAAAGAGAAAGAAGGATGGATATTCTATGCGATCTTCGAATGTCTGACGGATCTTTTGTCAATTTCACTCGAATGACAACAACTGTTTTTGACAATTCATTACAAATAATCGGGACTTCCATAGCCAAGCAAGACAATATTAAGTTACGTTGTTGGCCCACACATCATTTTATTTTTATATTCACGGTTTGAAGTGTCCCACAAAATTGTACGGCTTTGGTAGTGGGCGATGTGTTGGAGAACAATTTCGTTTCCCCACATAAATGTCATGTTGACGGATACAGCGCATGCACATCCATTTAAAAACATACCAAACGTGGTACTGACGTGATGTCGCCGTGAGCTCGCTCGGGTACCGTGCGCATGGTAACGTTGCCGCGGCACGTAGAAATGCCTCGCTATCTTGTGCGCGACGCTGTGATGTTGAGGGGCAATTTGTCCTCTAGTGAATACATGTCTTTAAAGAGTAATCGCGACATTCAACGACCCCAGAAATTCGTGGCGTACAGGGCAGGTATGGACGCGCCCCTGACGAGCAAGCTTTGCGCGTCCCGGTAACATTATTATCCGTTTGTGCTCCGACAATGGGCGACCTTGGGAGTGGATCTGCGCGAGCTGGTCGTCCGTTAAATTGATCCCCGTATACATTGTAATCCGCATTGAATGTGACAAGCCCGTCACGCATAAAACTCGCCCGGTCTCGTGTCGCCCGGTGATCTCGTTTGCCCGGCTCCCCCCTGCCGAGGGGTCCATCGGTCGGGGGGATGACGGGGTGCTGCTTGATGTAGGGTGCACCATTATGACTGCCATTAGTAATACAAGCTGTCATGATTACAGAAGAACGCAGTTAACTCGCAACAATTTTTTGACGATGGTCAAATTTTTTACAACCCAATTGCAGAAATTCGTCCCCACAGGGTTCATCATTGATAAAGATAAATTATAGATTATTCAGATTCAAATCTTTCAGAACAATATTATACAAGGAAAATAATATTTCCTGGCCTATCCTAGTGTAATGTTAGTAATTCAGATGAATTTCATTACACAGAAAAAGTATATTGCTTTCAAAAATCAATTGTAGATTTTCTCATTAGTGACATTAACGACATCTGTGGGGATTTAGGGGAATGAAAATGGTTTTGTACAGGCCGCATGGAAAGGTTGTTACAATGCATATATGAAGTGTGGCATGTAATTCAAATATATACAACTTCCAAAAATTAGTAGGCATGGTATTTTCTATCACGGGTGGAAATGGCGAATGTTACATTGTGTAAAGTGATCACTTAAGCCAACCATACGATAGGTCACGAGCCCTATGTACACCCCAAAAAGACTTCTATATACCTACTTTCCCATAAAAAACTACAGTTTCGTCTCTGTGAGACATCTATAATATACATTATAGATTATTATTTATTTATGCACATAATAATGTTTTCAATAATAAATTAAATCTATATTATTAACTTTTTAATTTTTATATATTTATTAATTTTTTTATTAATCAACGCCCTAGTGGGCCTTTACAATACAAGAAAATTAAAATGATTTTTATATACCCACATAAAACACATTTTACAGTAAATAATTAAAAAATAATAATATAAATAAAACATATTTAAGATAAATGAGCAATATGAAATGTAACAATGTAAAACAATATAGAATAAGCAATATAAAATAAATTAACAATATATAAATATAAACGATGATTGGTACACAAGCAAACAGTAATATTTAGAAACCTTTAACAAATTAGTAATAGAGTAATATAAAGATAATTAAACCAATATACCAGATAAATACCAAAAACCCGAATTTTTTTTTATGACATTATACTCCCCATAATATGAGCCAATAGCTCGAGCTTATAAGAGAATTATTTACAAGTCAAATCAAAGCACAAAAACAGAAACCATTTAGAAGTAGTAATTTTTATTATACAGAAACCATTTGAGACATGTGGGCAATGTTACAGTTCATCGTTGTCCAAAACCAAGGATTTGATTTCTTAAACTGTTCGTATTTTGGAATGTTTCTTTCTTGAAATTTGTTTTGCAACAACAATGTATTGTACCATTTTATTATAACAATGTATTTAACAGATGTCTCATACAGACGAAGCTATTTATTTGAGAAAGTAGGCATGGATTTTTTTAGGTATTTACAGGGCGTTGGCTGACTTAAGTGATTACTTCACACAGTGTAACGATCGCTGATTCCACCCATGATAGACTACACTTTGATCAAATTTGGAAAGTTGTTTATGTGATATCGCCATCTGTAGTTGAAATTTGTAATTCCCAACACTATTTTATTTAATAAAAAAGGTCAAAAGACAGAATTAATGGATATGTTATTAAATAGAAGAGACTTATTTTGATTTTGGTAATTTTGTATTGTTTCTTTGATTGTAATATTGTATTGTTGATTTTTTAAGTTTTACGTATTTAATTCAAATGTATGTATTCTGGTATTTATAATTTACAATCTATATATATTGATGCATCTACAGACAATTGTCCATGTGATGTTTTGTGGGTCTGATATGTAAAAATGATACATTAAAAAAAAATTAAGTATAGGTATGAGTAATTATTTTCCGAATTCATATTATTGATAATTGATGTCTGATTATCCGGTGTTCATTTAACCGGGCATTTTTTTTCTACCGCTCCAGATAATCGAGGGTCTACCGAATTAATTTTTTGCAGGACATAAAATAACATTATTATTACTATTGCAGCCGACTGTAGGACCTAGTAACAGCAATCAGTAGAGCCGATTTCCTTCTGCTGGTTAGATTAATAAAACATTTATTTGATACGTGTTATGCGAGCAAGCTGCGAAGACAAAAATCCAGGAATTCGCCAACGAAATTCAGTAACCGAAACGGGATAATATTTGCTTTTATTCTGGAAGAGTAAACTCTTTCATGGTTTAAATATTGACGCGGATACGTTCCGGGCAGCCGCCACTCTTCAAAATGCTTCCTTCAGTCGAAAAACCGTCAGATATCCCTGTAATACGGGCTTATTGTTTGAATAACGAACGATGTTAGGTGTGTCCATGTAACTGGTTATATAAAAGCAGGTTCGCCTAGGGTGTTTGAGGTTATGTGATCAAGGAGTCGTGGCACTACCTCAAGAAAAAAATGGGTTTCGTTGTCGGTCTGTCCGTCCATCTGTCTGTCCCCGTAACTGAAATTTTTTTTAGAATTTTTTTAAATAAAATAAAGGAATTCTGATGCCTTAGCAACCGACATGTAAAAGTACCGTCATTATTGACGGGTTTCAGCTACAATATACAGGGTTATTTGTAAAACATTAATTACCTCGCAGGGCTATATTCCTGCCTTGATTATGAGTCGAAAATGTTCAAGCTATTATGACCTAATATTAATAGTTAAGGAGATATGCGACATCAAAGTTTGCATTTTTTTTCAATATTTCTGACTTATTTTTTGTAAAATGTTGGACTATCATTACAGTAACTCGTAAGAATTACGAAAAATTCATTCGTTTCAATACAAGTTAAAAAAATTCCAATTGGAATGTTTTCCAATTGGAATTCAAAGGTTTTTATTTTTTTATTTGACTTGTATTAAAGGGAATGAATTTTTCATATTCGATATAAGTTACTGTAATGATAGTCCAATGTTTTACAAAAAATAAGTCAGAAATATTGAAAAAAAAATGCAAACTTTGATGTCGCATATCTCCTTAACTATTGATATTATGTCATAATAGCTTGAACATTTTCGACTCATAATCAAGGCAAGAATATAGTCCTGCGAGGTTATTAATGTTTTACAAATAACCCTGTATATGACCATATCACAAAGGAACTCGCCAATATCTAGAATACAACATTTAGGCGATAAATACGCCGAAATAGATATTTGGAATGCTACCTTGCACATTTGGTCCTAACTAGCATTTTTGGTAATACACGGATAAATGCAGAAATATAACACATACGCGCATAAATATATATTTATCGGTAACTCGCCTTTTAATAATTATTATTTGTAAAAATATTTTTACTCTATGTTGTCTTCATTGTATTAATATTTATCGTTTTATTGATTCTTCCATAATTTATTAGGATTTCACGGCCACTTAGAATCTTCTGGTCTGTATGTTCTGGGGCATTATACCGCGTTTTAATGACCTTTCTGGCAGACGTTTCGGATCCCATTGCAGGGTCCATCATCAGGGCACACGTTTGAGACGAAATTCGGCATAACGCAAGTTAATCCCCAAAAGAGTTAGTAACTGCATCACCGGTCACTAATCTTCGCAGATTCACTGTTAGAAGACAGCACACAAAAAAGAAAATTTGTCCAT
>JADDOH010012642.1:0-29695 GCA_016648135.1 Agrypnia vestita
TTAAAGCTCAGTAAACAAAATGAAGCAAGATATCGGAGAAACTTGTTAGTATACTGCCCTAGACTCATGACTATTGATCCAGTGGTCGGTGATCGAATCGAATCCAGGAGACCAATAGGCCAATACTTAGTCAATATTGATGTGACATATATGATGACACGTATTCTGTGTTTTCATCTCTATTTAAAAAAAATAGATGTATTCTTAGGAGAATTTTCGGAGCTCTCAAGAAATTTTACAACATATATTATAAGCCAAAACACACAAAAATCATAAAATTGAAATCATAAAGATATTTCAATGTCTGGGTCGAAAAGGTGTATAAATTATGCGTAACCTCTCATGCTCACTAATAAACTTGAAAGAAGACCTAGAATGGCTATATCCAAAATGAGGTGGCAGAACAATAAAAGTAGCAATTGACAGAAGCAGCCCAGTCTAACGTCTGGAGGAGGTGTAGTCTTGAGGAGGCCAGGATACATATCTGGTACCATGACATTTTTAATATCTTACGTTTTACGTTTAGATGGCTAAATGGTTTTCGGGCCAAATTATCAGAAAGACAATCCAACATGAGAACATCTAAAAATATGGACTATCTGAGAAAGATGTTTAAGCGTGTGAAACGTGTGAATGAAAAAATTAATGATATAGAAAATAAAATAGATAAATAAGGTACTCGTAATAAAGATACCAGAGTAGCAGAATATTTGTCTACCAGAGTATCAAAAATGCCATAGATCGAATCTCTGTGATTACTTGCTTGTAAAAAATAACGTGAAGTTAAATAGGAAAGTATGTAATTAAGATGATCTAAGAAGAAAATAAAAATGTCACATTTTTAGATCACTCAACATATGTGTAAATCCCTAAGGACTGAGACGGTAACATCTGTCATCCCCAGGAAAGTTTATTTACGGGTAGGTACATGTCTACACTCCAAATAAACGATATAAATTAGTTTGAATGTAAAAAAATAACAAATTCTAACAGGAAAAATATTAGTAAATTAATTGAAATAATCAAGTAATTAAAATTGTCGAGTAAATCGCCAAAAAATATTCTGATTTTTGATAAAAATGTGCATTTTTGATGTTTGTTTAAATTAAATTCGAAATGAAATGACAAAAAATTAGTTTAACAATCATTATTTTGTATACCTACACCTACAGAATTATAACACAATACATAAAATGTCATTTTGAGACGTTCTGTGTTATAAATATATTATATGGGTGTAGTTTTGTTTAAATAAGTACATTAATTAATATTCATCTACATATAATTGAATTCTGTTCAAAGATGCCATCTTGTACGAAACTGAAATTTTGATATTTATTGTTTTGACTTTCAAGAATGAATTAATGCAATTCAGATGGATCACGGTCTCGAGGCGCTTCAAGTTAAATAAATCATTACACAGTCTAACAACTTAGTTAACTCCTTTAATTTCACGTTCTCTTTTGTGTAAATGTTGGTAGTCTCCAAAACAAGGAAATTACCCAATCTATTGTATCCGGCCCTGTGACTCTCTGACAGAAAGGAATGAGTCTTCGCTAATTTACATCTACCAGCTGAGCGCTGGCGTTGCTACGTCGACTTATTTATTTCGAACAGGACCTCGAATACACAATTATACACAAAACGAAGAATGGTAGAAAACCAGAAAAGAACAAAAAATACCTAATTAACTATTGTATAATTAGACCCTTACATTATTTTTGGACGGCGCTTTTATCAAAAACAGATTTTTAGATAATTTTAATTAAATTCCGCATAAATTTTTTTTGAAAGAAAAACAAAAAAAAATGTTTTGAATCGTCTTTTATATTAAATTTTCACGATTTTTGCGAAATTCATCTTACATAACAAAGGAAGCAGCTATAAAGTTCTGTATCATATTAATAAGTTTATTTAGAAAATAAAAAATTGCTGTTGGCAGGCCAATGAGCCCAATTGCTATAGCGGGTAGCGAAACACAAAAAACGTTTTATACGATTTTATAGGATAACAGGGGTTTCGGGATGTTATTTTATATGTGATTTTCTATTTTTTTTGTGTTTCGCTAACCGCTATAGCAATTGGGCTAATTGGCTTGCCAACATCTCTATCACATATGAATCATTAATAAAAAAAATTCTAAGCTCTCTCTTGCAAAGTAACAGATTTGAAAATAGAGCACTTTACGTAGGGCACGTCGATATTGTTAGATTAATAAGAAAAATAATTTCAATTAAGAGGTCTATATTAAACATTATAATTTCGTTGTGTGTCTGTCCCCGTAAATTATGTGTAACGTCCGTAATTTCATTCATATCATGGTTAAAAACGCGAAATTAAACGGCCGGAGATGAGGCTTGGCCCGGGCCACCAACCCGAACCAACGCATGTTGCTACGGCCGCATCTCCATAGATCGCCAAAAAAGATGCTATAAATATATACTAGGGCTTAGCAAAGACGCTAACCAACGTTCCTTCATTTTTGACGGGTTGTACCTAGTTATTGTAGTAATTAGTGCTTAAAACTCGTAAGAGGGTCGTGAATGATTTAGTGTCTGCATGAGACCGTTTCTTTGAAAAATTATTTGTTTTAATAATAGCTTACCTACATTATAGCATCGTCACACTGTTCAAATTTCTGGAAAAAACGATGGCCTTGAAAAATGTATTCACCATCTTCTTACATTTCAAAATAAGGTGACACCTTACAAAAACTTAAATTATCATTCTCTTTTCAAATTTCCCTACGCTTGACACATAGAGAGACATGAATCATTATGACTTTCATATTATCAAAACATATATAATTTCAAACATACCCCATTTTTTTAACTATACTGGGTTTCACACATTTAAATTTTGTGAGACGCGTTTCGCCGTTTGTTTTATTGGCAAGTTACGAATATACGGACCGACAGACAGACAGACAAACAATGATATTATTATATCTAGATTGTGCAAAATAGGAAAACGTACCTGAATTCTTAAAATTATAAATTTGTTCCTTTTAATAGATTTCATACAAATACAAGTCGTTAAATGTAAAATAGTTAAATTGATAATGCTCTCGCAAAGCAAAACTCGTCTTAGAATTGAGAATAAAAACAGAATTTAGAACTAAAAACGAGTGTGTTTTTATTTTAAAATGTGTGATGATGGATTTTTTCGAACTAACCTCTGAAATAATACATTTTTACAGTAGGTTTTCAACGAGGTTTTCACTTGTTCTGCTCCGCTGAGAAATTTGTGCCAATTCCTGATATCTCGTCAACAATAACTTAATTCTCAAACATATTTTACTTCCGAGTGTATTTTATTATATTTACGTTACACATATTTTTCTGAGGAAATCTTGTTTTATTTATTTCAATCTACAAAACACGCGTCGAGACAATAAAATAACCAATCAAAAGTAGCGTCACTTCTTCACTTAAGGCGGCAGAAGCAAATTTCATTTGTACGCTACTGTCTTTCATATAATTTGTGTTTTTTTTATTTGAAATTTTAAAAAAAGACACTTCATTAACAAAACGAATCATCCATCTTAGGAAAAGTTCCGGGTTTTTATCCCGGTGGCCTTCAAATATTTTTTTATTTTTAATATTCATTTTCTTTTATTTATTTTTCAAAATAAAAGAAAGATCCTATTCTTCGGAAACTCTCTACTGAAGAAATTTTTTCCGCAACATATATTATTTCAAGCCTTGGGCGTGTTGCTAAGAAAGAAGAAGACAACCTGGAGAAATTAGTGGTCAATGGAAGTGTACGAGCAGGAAGGGTGAGAGATCAATCTTCACTTAGTCCAAGACATGACCGGAGCCTCGCTACTCTTCACATTCACAAAGAAGATGCAAGGTCAAAAAGACTGGAGAAAATAGTTTGCGATGTAGAAGCAGAATACCACGATGCTTAGTCATAAGCTAACCAATTGAGAAAGAGTTTATTTATTTTAAAATTATGAAAATATAAAAAAAATCATTCAATTTCAAGTTTTGCTGTTGTATTTAAAATTCAGTTAACTGGAATTGTGAAATGATAAAAAAAAACAAATTCATACTCCAAATTGCGGGCCAGTTCATGAATGATTTAGTGCTGTCAAGTTCTCAAATGTAAATGATCATCCGTGAAAATTTAAAAATAATACTCTTTATTTTGAGTGGGTTGTTGGTTTAGTTGTCATGACGCTCTGGTGGTCGGTGGTTCTAACCACGTTCCAGGACACTAGCAAGTTAATCCTATTTTCATAGCACAAGCGTTTAATTTATTTTGAAAATAGTAAGAATATTGATGTGACACGCATTCCGTTGCGTGTCTCATCAATATTTAAATGATCTTAAATAAAATGATGAATAAGTACGCAAAATTTCGGTCAGATCTGTCAAACGGTGAAGATTTGTATAGAAAACAGAGATACAAACAGACAGACATTGAGTTTTATAGGTATTGATGGGTACGTTAGTATGCGTACCCATAATTCGTTCAAACGTATATATTGATGGCTTCAAGCTAAAACATTGTAATTCCAATTTTGGTCGAAAATGAGTTAAGTAGTGAAGTGTAATAAAGATATATATTTATGTGTTAAAGTTTGTATCTCTTGGGTTAAGCGTAATAAAGATATGTGTTTATTTCGATTTATATTGTAACTTCTCCAGGCAATATTTTTAAGATCTAAAATATTGTATTTCCTTCACAATACATTTATCTTTATGCTAAACGAATGTCCATGCCAAAATACCTATTGTATTTACATGAGATACAATGATTTGAAAGATATGTAAATATATTTTATATACTGTTTGTCTTGTTGGTCTTGTGGTAAGGACTCTCGCCTCATGATCTAAAGTTCGCGGGTTCGAACCTCACTCCAGACCAGCAAGTTAGTCCTATTTTCATAGCACAAGCGTTTAGATTAGTTTAAAAATAGTACGAATATTGATTTGATTATATTATTATTATTATATTGACGTATTTCGTGTTCGCATCTCTATTTAAAAAAAATACTGATAACCTCAGAGATTAACAAATATCGAATATATCCAGGTCTCAGTTTTAACATTTGCAAAATGATTCTGTGGATCTTAAGAGAGTCTGATTGAAGTTTATGTGCGCTACATTTTTAATAAGTTTCCAAATTGCTTGCAAAAAAAAGATAATTAGGGAAAAATGATAATTGAATGACAACCCTATAAAAAAATTCAATAATTAAAGCTTTCCAAATATATGGATAATTCAAGTAAACTTTTGTGTAATGTAAAAAACGAAAGTATTTTTTAATATTTTTTGCAAATCAAAATTTTCAATTGAAACTATGCGATACACTGCACATTGGTAGTCACGCTACTGTAAATCAAAGAGTCGGGATTGATTGGATAATTACTGAACTAATGGATGAATAATCCTACTAATTTTCCATATTAAAGGGATTTAAATATTAGCACGCATAATAAATATGTTAAAAGCCCATATATATCATGTTACGATATATACCTAGATATAATCTTCCCATAATATAACAATTTTACGAATTCGAAAAATTTAACGAAACAATTGTTTGAAAAGGGAATTCTTCTAATACTTCATAAATCTTTTCAGTAGTTAACAAAATAATTGAGAATAAGTTCATGTTTTAACGGCCGTTCAGAGAAGTCTGTGTAGATTCTTCTGGGCTTTTCAGCCAAGTGTTTCCAAGTGGCCGTTCGGAGATTTCTGTGTAGATTCTTCTGGGCTTTTCAGCCAAGTGTTTCCAAGTGGCCGTTCGGAGATTTCTGTGTAGATTCTTCTGGGCTTTTCAGCCAAGTGTTTCCAAGTGGCCGTTTGGAGATTTCTGTGTAGATTCTTCTGGGATTTTCAGCCAAGTGTTTCCAAGTGGCCGTTCGGAGATTTCTGTGTAGATTCTTCTGGGCTTTTCAGCCAAGTGTTTCCAAGGGGCCGTTCAGAGACATCTGTGTAGATTCTTCTGGGCTTTTCAGCCAAGTGTTTCAATGTGGCCGTTCGGAGATTTCTGTGTAGATTCTTCTGGGCTTTTTAATCAAGTGTTTACAAGTGGCTTTTTACCTTCTGGACTTTTTAGCCTATTTCCAAGCGGCCGATCAGAGACTTCTTTGTAGATTCTTCTGGGCTTTTTTGCCACGTTTAGGATCCCATTGCATGGTCCATTGTCAGATTTTTGTTGAGATAAGTAACAAGAGCCGTGATGATGGACCCTGCAATGTAATCCGAAAATTCATAAACATACGGAAGAATAGCCCGTAAAAATCTCAAATAAAATAATAAATTGCCACACTGAAAATGTATTATTTAATGTTAATGTTTAAGTTACGCGGTAATAAGAAAATTTCCAAAATCAACGAAATATTATAGTAACCTAATAATATACATCTGTGTCATTCGTGTGATACTCTACTTGGGGTATCTTAAGGAACATGATTTTACTGTCACCTATTTTAAGGCCTTTCTCAATAAAGTAAAGCCCTTTTTTGTTTTAAAAGAAGCAGCGTTACCATAGCATTTTAAAACAGTTAAATACTAGGATATTAATAAATTTTATATATTTGTATTAAGTAATTTTTTTAACTAATTCTTACTACCATTTAGGAGCCACATAAATCACTCAATAATGAATGGAAAATACATAGGGGAAACCAAACAGTTATTGGACACAGACAGTTATTGGACAAGATGATAGTAATGTGGCAAAAATAAGCATATCCTTTGGTAAAAACTTATGAATATTTTAAACAGAAGTCACACTACAATATACTAACCGTTGTTTATATCGTCTTTACCGACCGCACAACGACAATGTTTAAAATAAAATATTTCTGACATATGACAAGTTTCTTTGTGGACACAGAATTTGTTAAGGAATTCACAAGAGATTAGTTTATTAGTATTTCATTGTAAATATTAATTAGTATACCTATCAGTATATGAATTCCATTACATTATGTTGTTGATTTTAAAACAATAAATGTAATGTAAGTATTTTTTTAGAAGGTGTCTAGAAAGTGTACCCGCCAAAGACATTTTTTCTTTTATTGGACGGCCGTCAATACAATACACAAATATCAAATAATAAAACTGAAAAATTAAATGCTGGAACCTGCATTCGAACCACGGACCTCTGTGTTTCGTGCACAGCGTGTTACCAATTTCACTATTCCAGCGACTTAATAAGTCGTCAATATTTGATAGTTATATGGTTCTCTTTGAATTATTAATTCACTAATTTATATTATTTATATTATATAATTTATATTATAATTTATATTATTAATTTTTATAATTTATATTTTTATTCGGGAAATATTCGGGAAATTTCATTTAATTTCGTTACCCACCGCGAAATATTACACAAAATACAATTTCATTTCTGTAACGAATTGAATTAGAGATTTCCTTTCGTTACATGTGTATATTCAGATCCAATAACATACTTGATCTATACAAAATCTGCCTAGTGTAAGTATCAAACAAGGTTACATCTGTTAGCACAGTGACACAAAACAGCGTAAATCCACCCACACAAAGATTCTGTAAAAAATACTCCGAAACAATTGCTAAGTGAACCGAATGAATTTTGCACGGATCAATGCGGACCTTTGTCAAACGATTCTGTGTCTCGCTCCCGCAGCCGCCCGCCCTGTACTGCGAATCTTACCCGCATCCCGAAAGGTTGAATAATTACGGCATTTGTAGTTGGTACAGCAGTTTTGACGCCGGGAACGAGGGTGTACGAGCCCCTTGTCAATGTCAATAGTATCAGAATCCGTTTAAATCATCGATCCCGGCCCGTATGCCCGGGGCTTGCGAGTAATTATTGTCCCGGGATAATTTGATTGGGTTTTAAAAAGTGACGTAATGGACGCGACATTACCTGGATGCGACGTGGCTGTGCGGCGAATCAAATTGATGCTTTGATGGATATATGATGCTCTGGGTAAAATAGCACACATATTAGTGTGTTAAAAAATATCGAACCTTTGGTCATCAGAAACACATTTGATCATCACATATTTTTTCTAAAATCCTTCAAAGTAGTTATATTGGTGATGCACATACATCTCCCAGCGGTCCTTCCATTGTTAGAAACATTTTTGTTTAGCTGGGCCGTCGCGTTACGAACACTGTTTTCTCTCGATTTTTAACTTGGAGCACACCTGAATGAAAATACTGGTCTAAAAAGGAGTTTAAAATTTTTAAATAATATTTCAGGTGTATTCTAATGAAATCCTTATAATTCGGATTCTGTTTACACATATAAAGGATATTGCTAAAAAATTCCAATCAGAATAATATCTTATTAGTGACGTCTGTGATTAAGGGAATGAAAAAATTTTGGATGCCGGTCGCGCTAATGATTATAACAACACATTTATGAAACAGATTGTAAAATTTAAATATATACAACTTCAAAAAAAAATTATGTATCTATATATAAATTTTTTTAACACTTTTTCACTTTCAGTGGGTAGTAAAAATACACACATGCACGTGAATATCTCCTTCACACCTCCCGTTCATCGTTTTTTTGGGTGGAAAAAAATTCGACTGCGTATTGCTAAAAAAGCCATAATAGTATAAATATAATATATACAAGGCGGCCCAAAACTATGTGTACAGTAGAGGTTATTTGCACTTAGTCTAACTCTTTAAGCCAGTGAGCATCATGGTCCTATATTATACTTAATGATATACAGTGAGTATCGGATTTGATCTGTATATCTTATTGGTCTCTCGCTCTCCGTCCTTTTACATAAATAAGATTATTAAAATTTTGTTTCAATCACACTTAAATTTTGTTTTAAAATTTATGTATGGTTTAAACAAACTTTTAATAATTTTATTTATAAAAATGGTGCCACATAGTGAATTTGAAAATTTTGAAGAAGTCCTCTTATATTCTCATATACGTCATCAATTTATTCAAGTTATGTTCTTCCCTTGTAGCAACACGTCAATAGGACGAAATAATTATTTTTCTGCATATTCTGCAGTCTTTCTTTTGTACAGAGTTCCTGAAGTATGGAGACATTTGCTCGTCTCGCAATCCATGGTCGATCCAATTGATACCTCGAAAGCGATGAGTTTGACTTCGCTAGGGAGAACCAAAGACTTAAATGGAGTAGCTGTATGGAATAGTGGTCAAGTGATACAGTGGTCAATGGTTCAATCCCTATTCCAGGAGACCAGCAATTTATCATAATTTTAAAGTACAAACGCTTAGAATAGTTTGAAAATAATATAATATTGATGTGATACGTATCATCTCAATTTTTTATTTTTGGAAGAAACTAGTCGTAATTTTACCTTCCTTGAGAAATTTATTGCATTTAAATTTATTCAACATTATTAAAACTCTCTAGCGAAATTATTGTATGACCAATTCACTTTGATAAAACTTTGGATTTAAGCAATTGCAGAAATATGTTGTGTGTCATGGTAGCGGGCTGACTCCGCCGAACTACTCTTTTAACAAAATGAGGCACCTCTTCACGATTTTGCATTAAGGGTCATTCTTGGTAACATCTCCTCCACCAGTGGATGACAGTATTGCACGGCTGCCACGTTACATGACATAACTACAAAATTTTTGGGGCGTAGTAAAATATATGGTTAAAACTCTGTACATTGATTTATTCGGAAAAATGACGCACAGTTAACGGAAGGCATTTTGAGATTTAAATGTGTTAAACAAATTCAAACATAATAATAAAGTAATAAAAAGCTAATAAAGTATACTTTTGGCCACCCAATGCATGGCCAAAAGTATATTTGCGTTGAAAAGTAGAAGACACTTTGGAAGGCTGTTACTCAGCAGTGAACCGAAAATGTACCTAATGTTGATGATGTAAACCTCACAAAACTTCCCCCACCCTTCTAATAACTTGCCTCAATACTGGGTGACTCCGGGCATGGGTCGATGGTTATGTAATATATTATGTGGTATAGATTTTCACGCATAGTAAAATACGTTCGAGTGATTTTTTAGTGTTCCGTGTTTTCGATCGCTGTCCTGAAAAGGAAATATCCTTCGACCCTTTGCCAATATGTGACTAAGAATGATGCGAAAAAAATGACTCAATGGGCCTCTTATAGCCTTTGAGCCTTTAAGTATTCTTCCGGAAAATACCCCATCTTTGACTCAAATTTTGAAGTAATGAGTAAAAAGTGATAATGATATTCGTTTTTGAAGTCTCGTTCATAAGTTTAATTCATTAACTAAATTTAACTCTAAGAAAAATAAATAAATTTCTGCTCTTCATAAGGTGGTACGGAAAGTTAATAAACCAAACACAAATACCCGAAAACAACTCAAATAGATAAATAATTAAGGGTTTTGTATCTAAAACTATTTGTTTCTTTGGAAATATTTATTTGGCTTTGTTACCAGAATTTAATTATATTCGTTTCAAAAGGGAAACAACTGAATTATTTGATTTTCTTGAGACCTTTGATCGCTAACTTGACAAAATAAGTATAATATATTTATAAATTATATATATATTTAAAAGAAGTAAACGTGTTTGTGTATTTGAGTAGTATTTTTGCTAAGGAAAGCAAAGTTGAGAATGGTATTGAAATAGGGTGCTTCTAGAAATAAAGTGATATGAAGCAAGATCAGTGATGCACAAACGAGTTCTGGTGCCTATTCAAACGTTAGCAAGTGATGTCCAGAATTTATCAAAAGAAGCTTAAGTAATCGCTTAGGCACATGAGTAAAAAAACTTTATATGATAGAAAGAACAAATTAGAAGCAAATATAATACCGTCTGTAGCGTATTTGATAGAATAATGAAAAAGTCGATGAGATGGAACCAGAAAAGGGTGAAGACAAAATAATATATGATATGAGTGTTAAAGGTAACTGAAATGGAGGGCATTCGCAAAATACCCAAAATGATCAGATAAATCAAATATTGGAGACCGGCCCCGGAGAGTGCATGAAAGGTTTGAAAAGATAGAAGGAGTGGCGTTCTATTCTCGATGCCTACCCTTACAGAAAAATAAAGTAATGGTTAGTTAATTAATTAATTTTAAATGTTTTTTATAAATATATTTTTTAAATAAAACACTATTTGATTTTGCATATGAACATATCTCTCTCATCAAAACTGGCAGAAACAAATATGTATTTTTTATTAACGTATCACATGCGATACGAACGAAAAATTTAATGCATGCACATATTACAAATAAAGTAAAAACAGCTGTTTTAAAACATGCTTTTAAAATATTTTCAGTGGCTTTCGTCCAAATAAGGTATTTCATTTTCAGCGGCTTCAATTACAAAACGCGCGAAAATTCATGCAGTCCTGATGTCCACGCGAACTGGGATGTAGGAAAATATTCCGTGTTTATTGCAAGCCGACATAAAATGTATAATATGTGTGTAATAAAAATACAGCGAACCGTAAATTTTCTCATTTGCTGTACAGTCGTTATGCTTTTATTACTTCAGGAGACACAAATTTTCTTTGTTATTAGGTGTCGCCTGGACCAATGAGAATTCATTTATCTGTCTCTTCCTTAAACAAATTGATATTGGAAACATGGAATCTTGAGTTTGCCGTAAGATTATTGAACAATTTGTGACAGGTGTACAACAGTTATTCATCATCCTTGACAACCGCGAAGAATGTTAGTATAGGCGCCTATTTACTACACAAATATTGTATATTCAATACATAATGAATTATAAACCATACCGCATTTAGCACAAATTCGCATATTCTTACCGTGACACAGATGGTTGACTCTCGATTAACTGATGCAGTAGGGAAACAGTAGACCAGGTAAAAAACGATCATCTTCGTAAAAAAATAGAAAATAATTACAAGCACACGACTCTAAATTAAAAAAAAATGCACGTCATCGCACAGAGTGTGCAGCATAAAAATAAAATATTGAATATATAAAATGATAGATAATTGATAAAATAATTACAAAAATTAAAATTTATAAAACGAGGCAGTAATTTTTTGCGCAATAACATTTATGCAAAATTTACTTAAGATTTCAAATGACTAAAATTGTGGAAAAAATACACATTATCACACACGGTTGTACTGCAAGAAAATGAAATATTAAGCATATAAAATAAGAGAATATACAACTTTATAAGTCAAAAGTATTAAAGACTTGGGAATCATCTTTGACCGATCTCTCAAATTTAATCACCATGTTGATGATATCGCAAAAAGAGATTCCAAAACTCTTGGTTTTGTTCTCAGTACAACGAAAAAAAATTCTGATACTTCAGTATCAATTACTATGTACAAATATCTAATTAGAAGCTTATTAGAATTCTCGTCAACAATCTGCTCACCCAATTACGATATTCACAATAATAGAGTAGAAAAATCCAAAAAAAAAAATCTCAAATCTTTGACATATCGACAAGATCTAATATAATGTAACAAGATTCACTTGATACATACGACAAGACACTCAAAAAATTTTACCTAATCTCCTTAAACAAAAGAAGAAATATTATATACCTAATGACTCTTTACAAAATAGTCAATAACAAACTAGAAACCTCCTCAATACTATCACAAATATACATTAATATCCTTATCCGATCAATGAGGTCTCCAAGCCTCTTTCACACTAAATTTTACAACACCAATCTAGGGTATTTCTCTCTTCTACCTAGAATGATCAACCAATTGAACGAGATATCGTCCAGAGAAAGTTAAACTTGAAATATTCTTTATGACACAGGCTCGGTTCAAAAGCGAAATGTTAATAAACTTGATTGAAACCTTCAAGCGTGTCATACATGCTGACCTTGGAACCCGTGCATTCGCCGTAAGCCTGTTAATTTACAAATCATTCCCTAAATTTATTCGATTTGAGGTACCTAGTCTTTATATTATACTTAATACTATTTACAATTTATTTATCTTTAACACACTTTTTACTATTATTTTTTTTTCTTTAAATGTGTACGATGTAAAAACATACATTTATTGATTTGCAATGTATATATATCGGAGATTATCTCCTACATCCAAACTTACAAACTTTACCTCTATATATTAGTATAGATTTTAAAATGTCTAAAGGAAATCCTTGTTTATGTGTAGGTTATTCAGGTTTCTACAATCTTGTGATAATATTTATTTGTATTTAATTTAGACACCATAGTATTTTAGGAGAGTAACAAGATAACAGCGCACATCCTAAGTAAGTGGAAGGTATCGGAATCAATGCTAAGCGCCTTGAAAATCTTTATAATTTCAGAAAGATTTTGGAGGCGCCTTGTACCTGAAATTCTATAAAAGTGAGTGTACATTTTACGAACTTTTTTATAACTATTTCCGCGTTGAATTTTACGAAATCTGCTAAATAAACATATTCCATAAATGCATATAATTAACACTGTGCATATTCATAAAACGTGTATATTTATTGTACAACTAATTGGATTGGATAGTGATGTATGTACGGGTACGGGGATTAACTAAGGCTGCAAAAGTTTCTGGTATTTAAAATATTCGAAATTATCAAATCTCCGAAGGTAATCTCCGAAACTACTCATCTGATTTCAAAAATTTTTTTCACCAATATTTAGAATGGACTTTCAGGACGGACAGAAGCTATATAATTATTATCCCGTTAAAATTAAATCACTATTCGAGGTGACATAGTTTACAACTAAAGTCAACGAAAAAATGGTCGGATGATGCATTTTTTACGAACGCTGCCTTAATGATAAGACGGATTTAAATACCTTCTATGAAGAAGTTGTAGAACTCAAAAAGTCCGCGACGATATATTTTATATCTTTGCGTTAAGGTTAATATATAAATTGATAAAATATTACTAAAAGTTACTTAAATCTACACACGCAAAGCCGCGTAGGTAAGCTAGTAAACTATAAATTCGTTTATATTCTGGAAGTTTCACGACTCCATTCGCGAAAAATTCCAGAATATAAACGGAGGAGGTGTCACATGAAGACAGTTTTTTTTTTGACATTTGACGAAGTCACAAAGAAATGAGCGAAACAAACAGCGGGCGATCTATGTCAGCGATTAAATACCAGAGTACCTACCTGCGTACGCAATGCTGCTGAGTGAGTCGGTGAGCTAAAGTTTCTACGCAGCAATATATATATATACTTATATATAATTATTCGAAGACCAAAGATTTGGACTTAAAATCTCTAAAGATTAAGAGAAAATATGATATTTGAACACATTTTAAGAATATAGCAGAACACCAGGAGCATGAATTTTAAAATATGAGTTGTATATAAATATGTATGGGTTCAACGACACGTTTTCTAAGTCATTTTTTAATACCCACTGCTCGCTTCTTACACTCATATAAACTAATCATATTTACTAAGGTCAGGTCAGGATAGGTTATCTGGTGGTGAGAAATTGTTGATGAGCAATTTTCCTGGGGTGCGATTGTGTGGCAAGCAACATTCCTGGCGAGCAATTGTGCGGCACGAAATTTTCCCAGCGAGCAATTGTCGGCGGGCAACTGTAGGCGAGCAATTGTTGGCGAGAAATTTTCCGGCGATTCATAAAGAAACCAATCTATGCTCATATAGTTATAAAGAGGTAAAGTTTGTAAGTTTGGATGTATTAGGTAATCTCCAAAACTACTCATCTGATATCAAAAATTCTTTGACCAATATTTAGAATGGACCTTCACGGTGAACATAGATTTATATATTATCTCGTTAGAATAAAAAAGCTTTTCGTGGTGACCTATTTTACAACAAAAGTCGACGAAAAAATGGTCTAGCCATGCGTTTTTTACGAACCCTGCCTTAACGGTAAGAGATATTTAAGTACTTTTTATAGAGAAGTTTCAGAACTCAAAAAGTTCTATTAAAAAGTCTGCAACGACATTTATTTATAGGTTAACATAACAAATTTATAAAATATAACTTAGAGTTACTAAAAATCTACGCGTACGAAGCCGCGCGGACACAGCGTGTTAATTCTTGATAATTCCTGACTGAGGTGATGGAAACGATTCTTCCTTTATATTTCCATTCTTGGTCGTCTCTTTCTATCCAAACCAGCACCAGTCTGTGCCAGGTCTTGTCCAAGCACTTCCCAGTGTGCACGCAATGGCTACAGGCACTATCGATATTTTTAAGTAAATTTAAAAAGAATAAAATTGTAATTATTATTTTTTATTATTGTTTTCTTCTAGTATGCGTAAAGAAATATTTAAATATTACAGCTGTTTGGATGGTTTAGGCCTTTTTCGAACTCTCAGACTACGAGAACTCAATAAAAATATTAAATAAAATTAGATTAATTTTAAATTTAATAAAGAATAAACACACAAAAACAATAAAATAAAAACATATACATATATATATTTTAAAAACGGCCTTACCGATTACGCATTAATATTATTGGCGCTTATGTTTTTCATTTTAGCAAAACAATTTTAGAATAAAAAAAACATTATTTTTCTTTTTGTCAAACGAAAGAAGAATAATGTGAAAAAAATTCCAGGAAAAAATATTTCAGTTTTAAAACAATATGAGACGAAGATTAAGTAGAAAATGAGAAACGTTGAGAAGTTTACCTTATTAAAATGTGCGTGCTCATGTTCTTACGTGATTGGCATCAACTTTCCTGTAGCCTCGAATTTCAAAAAACTGATCGTCGATATATATTTTTTTAAATAAAAAATAGTCTTCCTGTAACTGGAACTGGTTAAATAATTTGAAAAGCATTTTGTTTTATATTATAACTAATTATGCTTTATATAAGCCACTTTTATGTTTATTTATATTAAATGATTATTATTGTTATATCTAGGTAAATAAAATCCATTTATAATCGAGAGAAAAAAAATGAACAAATTAGTGAATGTACAGCGGATGAATGAAAAGATCGTTTAGATTGTTTAGTACTGCAAAATTAATGAATGAGGAGATGATTGTAAGTAAGATATAATGACGCGAGTTTTTGTAGTATCATGGTCAGGGAAACAGATCCTGGATGAAGTGGCCCTGTGGCCCTGTTAGAAGACTCATTAATTGATGGACATGTATCGAAAGATGTAATTTGGATGATTGACGGATTTTGTATCAAGACAGACATAAAGAAACGTTAAGTTCATCATCATCGTCATCATCAGTCTTGGCCTCCTCAAAAATTTTCCTCCACTCATCTCGGTCTAGTGCCAGCTCTCTCCAGTTTCGAAGCTCTAAGGCAGAGATATCTTTGAGGACGTTATCATTCCATCTTAATTTTGGCCTTCCTAAGCTCCTTCGCCCTATTGGCCTTGAGTTCAGCAGGGACTTTGGTGCTTGATGCTCGGACATTCTCTCCACATGACCCAGCCACCGAAGTCTTCCCAGTTTTATAAATTTTGTGACGTTTGGCTCGTTAAATAGAGTATAGAGCTCATTGTTATAACGTCTGCGCCAATGTCCATTTTCTAGAACCGGTCCGAAGATACGCCTCAAAATTTTCCTTTCAAAAACGTTCGCTCATTCCTCTTAGTTAATACAAAAACGTTAAGTTAATTTGTTAATCTTTATAATTAAAAAGTGTATTATGAAATAATATAAATCAAAAAGAAAGACGGCCGTATATTTTAACTTTATATTTTGTGTAGTTGATGGCTTTCAGAAAATATTGCAAGTAATATTAAAATTAATAATTCTCACTGCTTAATGCTAACAATTACAATAATGTGCATTTATTATAACGAGTTTGCAAATTTATCCCAAAAGTTCTTGTTTCCAAATGTAAATCAAAAGTATGCAACAACTCTAAATTATGGCTTTCAAGAGACAATCGTCACATTTCAATTAATCCACAAAAAATTGTGAAAAAATTTCCAAAGACGAATAATATTTATTACAAACGTTTTTTAATTAATAAAAAGAAAAGAGTTTTCGATAACTGTAAAATTATTTTGTGGTAATATTTTAAAATAATTAATAAGTATACACTTTGCATAAAACCAATATTTTTTAATTATCAACATGTTTCGGAGCAAATAATTTCTTCGTTGGATACATCGTACCTACATTAAAAATGGAAATTCGAAAAACAAACAAAAATAAACATTTAATAAGTGGGAGTTGAGTAACCAATAAAAAATTTCATATTTTAGACAGATGTAGTTTCACCACTTAAAACAGAGGTTGTTATATTTTTATATTACTTGCACAACAAAAACAGAAGCAGACTTTATTAATTTCATACATTTTAATATTTATTAAAATACCAATCACGAACTGGCTAGATATGGATTAAACTATTTTTCCTTTCTTTTTAAGCTGGTCAGTATATAAACATGTGATGTATGAAATAATGAGTGTTATTTAAGTTAAATTTAAGGCTAGACATCCGTTACACAAACAAGCGAATCTGTCAAATTACGTCGATAGATCATGCGCTTTCAAGCCGTGCGCTAGATGCCATCTGAGCGTAAATCAAATAAAAATTACACGTTCGTCACATATTTATGGTATACGTTGCTAAAACAGAAAAGTTTTGATAGAAAAAGATGGTCATGTATCCTTCAATTTCGTCGGCGTCAGGCGTCAGGAACTACTACATCTGTCAAAATATTTACTTATTTTAACTTTTGACAAATTTTTATATTATTTGAATCTTATTATTTTCCGTAAATAATTAAGAATCTAAATGAGATTCTATAATCTGGAATGTTGAAGCTGGACTAATAGCGAAACTGAAATTGTGACGCATATTCAAAGTGTAAAAAGGATGAAACCGTTCGAAAATCCATATAAAACCTTATTATATGGGAGGTATCAATTGCTTGCGTATTATATAATAATAATTCATATGAATGTCAAATTTGACGTAGAAGTACGCTGTATGAACACTTCCAGACTCGGCCGCGGCCATCGGCATTCTAGTTTATGGCGATGTCATTTTTCATACTTAAGAATTTTTATTTTAAAATAATAATTAACGTATTTTTAATAAAAAATTAGGCTTTTTAATAGTGAATGAAGACTCAAAGTGCAGGTGTAAATACAATATATCTTTTAAAATCATATTTTTATGTGAATAAAAAGCGTTCATCATCAAAAAACGTAAAAAAAAATGCAAATTTAAGACATTATAACTTTATTTACATTGAATATTTTTAATTATGTTAATAAAAATTCTAGATGATTAAGTAAACTTTATGAATTTAAAAAAACATATTATGGGTACATATAAATGTAAATGAAATCTCTGTTTTCCCTAGAATATTCTAAACAATTTTTTTGGCCGCGGCATGTCGATAAAGGCTTATATTTTCTTAATTGTTATAAATAATGTTCAGTTTATTACTTTTATATATAAAAAAAGATTCTATCTAAGTTATCGCTCAAAAAAATTGCAGTTTTTTATATACATTCTGATATAAATGAATAATAAAAACCCACATTTTCGTAAAAAAAACGCCGAAATATGCATTTGCAGTGAATGTGCCACCTTAACACAAAACATTAAGATTAGAGTGATTAAATTCCGGAAATATTTGAATTAAATTAACCTTCCAATAAAATTATAACTCGGAAAAAGAGAGAAACCCTTTCAAAAGAGTTTTTCTAAATTTATTACCAACCAAATGGCTGCAAGAGTAGTTATTAATTTTATCGACGTGATTAATGACAATAGGTATTTAACCTAATATAAGTGCGCGCGCCATTCCCGAATGGAACGGATGTCATTTGGAAATAATGCGATTATTGCTTTTGTGTTTGTGTTTGCGCCTACATTGATTGCATTAGGGAAAACATTTCTATTGTGGACTGTTTTTAATTTTTTTTAATGAGTTATTTATTACTGTTAGTAATAAATTAAGATTATGAAAATCATCAGTTAAACGCTTAATACGTTTAAGAGAACGGGTTATTATGATAACTGGAATTTCGCTGACTTTTTCATGTTGAAAAATTCACTATCATATTTTTTTTTCATTGCTCTGTACTACTGTACTAATACTATCTGTATATTTCTGTCAAATTTTTCCCGTAATTTATCCCTGTATTTACATATACAGGGTATGACTGAGTTAGTCCACAATACTTTACAGGTGGATTCCTGCTTTGGGTCAAAATTCAAGCAACCTTGACCTAATGTATGTAGATAGTTATAAAGATATGTAATATCTAATTTTGCATTTTTTTCAATATTTCTGAATTATTTATTGCATAAAATTTAAACCATGATTACTGCAACTTATATCAATTACGAAAAATCATTTGTTACAACGCAAGATAAATAAAATATTTATTGTTTATTGTGGACTAGCTCCATTACACCCTGTATATTACAATTTAAATATGTCTCAATCTGATGCATTACATTCGCGATGAGATCAAAAGGAGTAACAAATCTGTTCATCTCAACGGAAATAATGGCCAAGTAAAATGTGCTAAATAAGAAGTCCCGTACTGAAAGCAAAGAGAGAAAGATCATTTCAACTTCCATGACCTATGACATAAAAATTATTGTAGAAAATAGCGTATATGTAAGAATTGGAAATTGGAGACAAATAATCGTTAAAAGAAGCCTTTGCTGTAATAGTAGATTAACGTGGCGTGAAGAAGAAAACGGGTAATGTAAACTATGAGCTACATATATAGGTAGGTATGTAGAATAAAATATACAAGTAGTACATGTTTTCCTATTCATTATACACATATACTTGATGCACAGGCAAGCGTTTCAGAAAGATTTATTACTTTACATTTAAACGATTGCGTCAACTAATTTCAGGACTCTATCTGCGCGATGTATTTAAAAGAATTACGAATGTTATTTAATGAGAAACTTTAAGACGCAATAAACGTTTCTTGTAAAACGATTTCCATCAATAAGTAAGTAAAAATTAATTGAAATATTTATTTCATAAGAAACTGCGTGCATTAAAACAAATTATGTACAAAATTATCTTCAAAAATGGTGAAATTTGTATTTTATAAATGTAAATAATAAGGTAAAAAAGTTTTAATATTAAAAAGATGAACTGCTTTAATTTACAAATAAACATTTTGTAGACTTTGGGTATTGCTACTGGATTTCTAAAGTATTTCACTATTTTCATTTAGTGAAAATATTAATTATTATTTCTCTAACATTAAAATGTAACATTATTTAAACCTTTCCAGATTTCACTTGCAGGTGAACGATTTAAAACGAATTAATCTAAAACCAATTACATTTCTCCATCTCGCTGGAACCAGCCGACATGACAATTCGTTTAAAGCCTTTCCAAGAAGGGATGTTTAATTAAATACCCACGGAAACAAGGGGTTACGCGAATAGACTACGGCTACAAATACAGCCGTAGAATTTTATTGGCAATATACGCGTCGTTAAACGGCGGAAGTGCTGCGGGTACTGTGAGCGCACTACATCCGCTGGTCAAAATACGGGCAATACGGCACACGAACCTACACTAAACCGTTTTTCATGCGTTGAGGTTCGCCATCTTTCACAAAAGCTACAAAGACAAAGCATTTTAGTCTGTCAATACATTTAAAGGCTCTTGATGTATCAGCAGTACTTTGTTCACTCGAGTTGAGACGATTGAGACGTTTCATTTGTTTTAGACGATTTAAATACCAAAGTTTCTTTAAATAATAAAATATTTAATATAATAACGATTTTATTTCTGAAAATGTGCTTGCACAGTCATTGTATTTGTCGTATTGTAGATTTTCTTCTAAGCAATCGAAGAGCTTTAAGAAAATCTGAATTATTAATATGCGGCAGCTCCATTTCTTACTCGCCCTCTTAAATTATTGATTAATTGATTATTTTATAATTATTTCTGAAAATTTAAATTGGATGAAAAATTTACTTTCGTTTTTATGTTATAATATCAGGCTTTAATATATGCAACATTTTTAAAGTAACACAACAGACACTTTTTTGTTATCAAATGTTGAAAAATCAAAATCTGTAAAAAAATTTATACATAAATTTCCAAATAAAGTATACAAATTCAGAAACCTTTTCTTATTTTGATGTTTATGACAACATGACAGAAGAATGAAGAAAGAAGACGAAGAAGTGAAATTTTCGATTTTCACAAAGATATAAAAGGGGCATAAAAGCAGTCAACAATATCCAAAAGATTAATATAGTGTTTTGAATGCAGTCACTGAGGATTACTTATTTAAAATATACTAAATTCTAGATTTAACGGTATCCCTTCCGAAATTGTGTTCTCTATAAAGTTATAAGCAATGTTTCCTATAAAATCAGTTCATTGTAAATTAGTTATCTTCTTTAGATTTTTTTGTGTTGCTGCGATTGCTTTATATATATATATATATATATATAGTTATATTCGACGTTCAGAACAACGTTTGACACGTATTGACATTACACTTACTTTTAATTTTTATATAACTCCTAACATGATTTTCATAAATAAAATATCTTCACTTTTTAATCTTTTAACACCGCGTTGTATATAATTTTTCATTGCCAAATTTATTTAACACGATTTCACAAGTTCCTTGTAATCTAGAGAAAACATGTTTGTGTAATTATTTTTTGTGTATTTATAATAAACTTGTTAAGCTCATTGTGATGAGTTGTATGTTTTCAAAATAAAATAAAAATAAATGAAACGTTCATATAGCTTATTGTTTGAATTTAGGTTTTTTAAATAAGCTTAAATACAGACACTCGGAGACAGAAGCAATGTGCCCTAAGGCTATTGAAAATACAAATTTAATGAACAAGAGAAAAAATGTATTTAAAAAATAACATACTGTTGAAACATAACTGAAGCTATAAATCAAGGAGCTATACAGGGTTATTTGTAAAACATTAATAACCTCGCAGGACTATATTCCTGCCTTGATTATTAGTCGAAAATGTTCAAGCTATTATGACCTAATATCAATAGTTAAGGAGATATGCGACATCAAAGTTTGCATTTTTTTACCATATTTCTGTCTTGTTTTTTGCAAAACGTTGGACTATCATTACAGTAACTTATATCGAATATGAAAAATTTATTCCCTTTAACACAAGTCAAATAAAAAAAAATCTTCGAATTCCAATTGGAAAACATTCCAATTGGAATTTTTTCAGTGTTTTTATCATTTTATTTAACTTGTATTGAAACGAATGGATTTTTCGTAATCGATATGAGTTACTGTAATGATAGTCTAACGTTTTACAAAAAATAAGTCAGAAATATTGAAAAAAAAAATGCAAACTTTGATGTCACATATCTCCATAATTATTGATATTTGGCCATGATGGCTTGAACATTTTCGACTTATAATCAAGTCAGGAATATAATCCCGCGAGGTTATTAATGTTTTTCAAATAACCCTGTATAAGGAAGAAAGATGTGAAAATATTTTTACGTTTGACAGTTTCCAATATATGATATTTTATAGAGTTTTCCCGAAATAGGTAAGGAAACCATTTCGGATAATTCACGCTCGTGTAGCGATAATATTGCACGGCGCTGCCCCCTGATGTAATTACCCCCAGCGGGGCCAGACCCGAATTGAGCAACTGATTGAATTGAAATGGCCGTCCGAGAGATGCATTAGAAGCGGCGGCGAGCGCGCTCCGTGGCGTCAGCCAACTCGGAGTAACTTGTGTAACTTGAAAACGTCCACGAAATAATAGCGTTAATGCCGGCTAAGATAAAGTCACACACGAACGTCATTGTTTGATTTTATTTTACATTCTTTAATAAAACAATGTGTAATCCATAGACTACTTAAATTTATAGATATGAACTAACGTCAAATCCTTGTCGACACGTTTTCCGATACGTTTGCCTTGTTTTAAAAAAAAATGTTTTAAATTTTGAAACTACTCTAAAAATAACAAACATTTATTCTAAAAAAATATTGTCACGAGTCGTGGCTGTTAGGGGGATAAATGAAAATACTGGAAATTAATTATTGATTTATAGATTATTTATAAATGTACGAAGTCACTGGATACGAATCAAATTTAAGCATTATTCCTTGATTCAAATTCACCATTACTTACTTGTCTATGAACAGTTTATCGCTTTCTACACACGATCGCACGTAAGTAGGTATTTCGCTTCAATTAATCTGCGCGTTGGTAACACTGTGGTCGCTGGTAAGTCGCGTCGGTTGAGCGTCAAAACAAAACATGGTCCGCCGCGGCACTGGTTCCGACTTTTATACGAAACACATTGGTTTTTCGAACTACCGCGATTATTCTTTATATTTATGAGAATGTTCAAGACTGTCCTCGACGTTACATAGTTCCAGAGCTTTCTATAATGTCGCTGTCTTTGACATATTACGAGGGATTTAGCTCGTGTGTAATTTTTCTAAATTATATATTCACGTAACAGCATAATGTCTCAGAAAATAAGTTTCGCTTTATTACAAGTAAAATCTCGATATGAAACATTTTTTTTAATATGCCTTGTTTAATATGTATTCAACTATGTAAGAAAAAATATCAACTGGAATACAATTGTATCTTATACCTGCTTGCGGGAGGACATTCATGCGCTTTGACTCATTTTCCAAAAGAACTAGTTTAATTCATGTCTGTACATAATTTATACTCTATTTTATAACCTTTGTCTCCACATCATATGAGGGAAAGGCAAAAACATCATCGAACCATATGCATTCTAAGTTACAGGCTTAAGTCACGGTTAGAAAGTAATGAAATGAGAAACGCACTTCTATTCGAGCTTTCACTTCTTGGGATGGATCCCAATTCTCGTTCACCTATGCACCTAAGTACCTACTTGTATTGCGTGAATCTTTCTATTGACTCGTTTTTGATGGTTATATTTAGCGTCGAAAGTGATATTTTTAATACAATTATAAAAGTTGTTCCGTTTTACCTTGTTTCGCCAACTTGCAAAATAACTAATTAATTTTATGCATAAATAACTGCAATTGTATTTTTTTATACTCATTACTATTAAAACCATAATATTGCATATTGATAAAAAGTGGTGTAAAAATATGTATATTTTTACATACAAGATAATTTTCATTAAATAATTAATACACTATGCGCAGTTATCATTAATTATATTTAAGCCTGCTAATGATCTTCAATTAACATTACAACTAGTACTATAGAATGCTATTAGTAATCAATATAAACATTTATTACACATGATATAATCGCAAATTTATATTCTAAATGGCCCATCTCTCTTTTTTGTTTTCTCATTCCTGTAATTTACTTTTTTTGAGTTGCGTAATTGAATTGCGAACACAAAATAAATATAGGTATGTCATCATTCTAATCCACAAATAATAATTTCGTTGTCTGTCCGTAACTTGATGGAATGACAACTTAAAGAAGATAATTAGAGTGTGATACGCAATCATATTTTCGAAAGCAGTCGAAGGTAAATTAACGAAAAATAATGATTATTTTAATTTAATAATTTTGTTGTTTTTAATTACTTTTTATTACTTGGAGAAAGTAAATGATTTTTCGCGGAACCTCTTGGATAAAATATACACGTAAAAGCTCAAGTACTTAATATATTAAATTAATAAATAAATTTAATGGCAATGGTTAGCTTATCTTTGATTTGTTTTTTAAATATATAATAGAATAAAATAAAATAAAATATTTTTCCTTTTTTAAATTATAAAAAATAAAATAAAAAAATTAAAATAAAATATTTGCATTTGTATATGTAACCATACACGTTTCCCATACAAATAGCTTCGTCTCTGCGAGGCTACTATAATTTTTTTATTAATGTTATCCCTTTGTGAACAATATCCATTAATTGTGTTTTCGGAATAAACATTTATAATTATTGCTATGGATAATAATTGCTTGCTCACATGTGATGCTGGATATATTTCGTACCTTTTCAATTTTTTTAATTTACCAAGATGAAAAGGAAATAATATTTTTTATGAATAATATTTTTCAAAAAAATTAGTAAATATTTTTTAATTATAAGGTCCGAGTTGTTCACCCCGCTTCGCCGGAGCGGCGCGCGCACCGCCAACTCGTACGTGGGTCAAATCTAATATAGCATCCGTGTCCGGTGTAACGAGGGCTGGTGTACCGGAGCGTGAATAGGGCCTGACAGCGTGATAGATCGCCGGGCGGGGGGGGGGAAGGTCAGCTGTCGGCTGGAAGGCTGCAAGGCTCGCCACCCCCGGGAAGCAGATGGTGGACCGAATCATGCTGGTTTCTTTTTCAACAATCGATGATTACTTCCAAATCATTTTCCTTCTCAAATCTCTGTCAAAAAACCTTCATTGATATTGCTCTGGAACACATTGCATATTTTTCTAACCGTAATGAATAAAATAAACGAAAAACAGCCATCAGTGCATCCGTACTATCGATTAATCCTAATAAAGAATGAAGGTATTTCGATATTATTTTTACAATCTTGTAACAATTTTTTAGTCATGTTATTCAAATTTGAATATTTTAATAATTATTTATTTTCAGTTTTTTACAAAATATATTTGCAAAAAATATGCAGATCATGGTTGTTTGAACATTCACGACTCATAATCAAGGCAGGAATACAGTCCTTCAAAGTTATTAATGTTTTTCAAATAACCCTGTATATATGCATGAAAGTGAAGCTTGGAGCTGGTAGAAGATAAATGAAATTAGACTAAATGCAGTGAAAATGAAATAAAAAAGGCGTATGTGACAAGTCTATTTATGATAGTGTAAAGAATTAACAAGTTAGGAAGCAATGTAAAACCGGCTTAGAATAGTCAATATGATTTAAAAAGGTTCGCTTACATGATTCTGTCGTCTTGAACGTATAAATGTAAATATTTGTCAAGTAATTGAACGTTTCGGCGTTAACATTGTGAAAATCCATTTTTAACAAATTATGAAATAACACACAGAACATTGTTTTTTCCACTATTTTATATTTGAGACTTGTTACACTACATGTTTCCTTCTTCAGGTGAGTTAAGACTGAGGTATGTGGGAGTGGTTGTCTGATGTGTGGGTTGTGGATTCAGTAGGATGTGTATTTTATGTATTGTTGAGTGTGTGGTTATTTTCTATAATATGATAAGGTTATTCCGAAAAATTACGATTTGTTAAGATTAAAAAAAAAAACATTATATAGATATAATATCATACGATATTACAAAAAACTACCAAGTAATATAAAACCAGCTTTCTACACTAACAATTCAATTGAAAAATAATTAAAAAATAATAAGTCAAAAAATCTTAAGAAAATTACACTGTAGTGGGGTTTATAAACTAGAATGTGGGGATTGTGAGATGACATATATAGGTCGGACAAGCAGATCAATAGAAAAAAGATTTAAAGAACACAAAAGGTGGCTCACAAATCATAATTTTTCAGAATATGCCAATCGTATTATAGAAAATAACCACACATTCAACAATACAAAAATACATCTATATAACATACTACGGCCTAAAACAAAATAAATTAGAAAAACTTGAAATTCATAAAAACTAAACAGAACAAATAACATAATCAATAATAAAGTACAACCCTTAACATCACACCTTCTTATAATGTTCCCGATCTCCCACCAACTAGAACCCCCCCCCACTTCTACTGAATCTACTACAACCCACACATCAGACAACCACTCCCACATACTTCAGTTTTAACTCACCTGAAGAAGGAAACGGATGTTTCCGAAACGTGTAGTATAACAAGTCTCAAATATAAAATAGTGGAAAAAAACAAAGTTCAGTGTTTTATTTCATAATTTGGTAAATATTTGTGTTTGAATGCGTCGATTCGACGGGCAGCTATCGGTACTAGACAACATTTACACACATCTTAGTTATAAATCATCGATACAATCAAATACAAGTTCAAAATAACTGTACCGAAAATAACTAGTTAAAATAACGCTTTGACCATCGCTAAAGACTTGGACAATGTAAAGATAATGTACGACGCCGACGGCCTGTTAGTTAGGTACAAATATAAACTATATTTTTTCGGTTTAGGCTTAGAAATAACTTTTTTTTAAGACGATTATCTTTGGAAATGTTAAAGTTTCTAAATAAAGTATAATAAAATTAAGCGAAGTAATAATCGACGCATGTCGACCCATCTTATGTTGACATGAAATTCTCAACTTTTAGTACCTAGAGTTTCGATGTTATTATAGTTATAATTTCGAGGGACAGTACCTCCTATCGATTATAATATCAATCCTGCTTAGACTCTGTACGTTGGTAGCAAATTTTAGTTTTTAAGTAGTATAGGAATTTAAAGAAATAAAAATTGCCTAAAAATACACGCACGCCTATGTTACTTAAATATGAACATGCCATAAAACTTCTTTGTATTCCTTAATTTTTTACAATAAGCTTTAAAATACCTATCCTTTTTGCGAAATTATTAGATCTTTATACAAATAAAAATCTGTAAGTAGTATCAAAATAAATTTTATTAAAATGAAATACCTTTGATCAATAATATATGTGAAGGTTTGATTTATTTTGCAGTAATATTATAAAATTTGTTATGCTAATGCACAGAATCAGAATAATATCGATTTATTTTCCTATCTAAGAACAACGGAAGATGCTTCCGATTTAATGGAAACACGTTCGTAGCTAGTTACTTGGAGAATTGCTGTGGGACCCCTTCTTCTTAGGAAGGCTTCGGAAAGAAACCAACTTTATATAGTCAAAGAAAACTTGAACAAGTGCTCCATCGGAATAGTTCACTGTTTGATACTTACTCCCCGAAGGTAGCAGATGAAGGAGATTTTCGTAAAATGTTATTTTAATTGATTAACTGAAGAAAATCACAAGTTCTTTGCATATTATTAAAAAAAACAGCGATAGAATATATACTGTTCAAGAAGTTTAACGTGAACACCACGAGAAATTTTGCATAATTGACTATTTTGCATATTACTTTCAAGAAAATTACATCAAGTATAAGGAGCCTTTGTATTTAATCAATGATTTTTAAATCGTTGATTAAATACAACGTGGATGTACTGATTTATAATGTCATCATACTACGTAAGAGGAATTTATATATTAATAAAGCTTATTATTCAATACGTATATTCATCGAAAATATATTTATAAAGCATATTTTAAGTCAGTATAAATAAATATTAGCTGCAAATAATCTGAATTTCTTGCTGGAATTTTAATCCGGGAATTTCGTGGTCTACCAAGCTATAAGAAATCAAATAATGTGCTTCATTATCAATCTTTGCATTTTTCTTTCTAATATTAACCGATTTTCTAATAACAACCGATTTTTAACAGTCGAAAGTTACGAATTTAATATATTTTCAATGATATTAATAGCTTTGATATAATTTTACGAATTTATTTATTTTTCTGATCAATTTCTAAGGATTAAGGTTTTTTGATCGTTTGATTAGTGTTGTTTGCTTGTAAAAGATACCAGAAATTAGGGACTTAAAACGCTTTTCACTTGTATCGATTACATCGTAGTATCGTATTCTTACCATCCCCACCGTTTTTGTCCGCACACTACTCGATTTTCACGCTCCTCCCATTAGAAACTTTGTTCTTGAGATATTGTGCAAACAAAACTTAGCCCAGATGTGACACTCGACCCTCACACAAAAGATACGTCAAAGCTTGTATACAATTAAGATGAATCGAAAAAAGGACGCTGTGGCTCGGTGATGAAGTAGGTAGCTTTACTTTTTTGTTTTGGAGAAAATTACAATGACTTGTCAGTTAAGAAGGGTAGTAATTTCATAATAAATACAAGCTAATTAAAGTTTTCTACCCAAAAACTTTATTAAAGCAATTTTGTGGGCTGCGTCGGGCTAATGATGGGGTTGGGTATTTGAAGAGAAAGGGTAGCAGGGGTTGGAAGTGACGCAGACGTGAAATGCTGACAATTGGTTTTTGAATATACTCGTAGAGCCAGAAATACAATTAGTACTTGTATTACGTAACGGGTATTTTTTGGTTGTTACTAAAATAGAACCATACTTTATACATATATTTTTAAATGTAGGGATGTTGTAACAATACATTTACTGGATTTTTCCCCTGAGCGGAGGGATGATGGAATTGAAAAACGTTGCATTTTCTAGAGTGAGTGAATGACTTAAGCCAGTTTATACAGGTTGTGAGCTCTGGGCCACCATATAATAAAGACATAGATTCGTTTATGTAAGGCTTTAATAATTTGTCTAAATTTATTATCTAATCATTCTTCTGGGGACAAAATCCAGTAACTGTGTTCTTAGAACTATAAAAATATTGTTGAAATATATACCGGTGTATTTAAGGAGTTAAAAAAATGATTTTCAGATATATTCTAGTATATATGTTAAAATAATTTATAAGAATTTTATGTATACATTAAAAAGTATAGTATTACTCCTTTTTTAAAGATATGGAGGTATCATTACCAGCTAAGAAAATCTATGTATACTAACTAGTTCATGAGAAAAGACCACAGTGTCTCTAGCATAATCCATTCAAATAAATGGAATTGGAGAACTTTGCATTGTGTAGAATAATTACACTTACGCCAGCTCAAACAAGTTGTAAGTTCTGGGCAATTGTATAAAAAAGTCTTCCTTACACGTTTCTCATATTCATAGCTTCGTCTCTGTGAGGCTTCTGTAATTTATCTTAATGTATTATGTAATTCATTTACATGAAGACGCAAGCAATTGAGCATTGAACAAGTCTAGTTTTACAAATGTTTTAACAAGCCAAGTACG
>JADDOH010012644.1:0-21147 GCA_016648135.1 Agrypnia vestita
ATTGCGGCCAGAGCTATACTGACACTGACTAAATACGTGAACAGGGCGCACGTACGCCCTAAGTGTTCTCCCACACTGAACCCACTAACCCCTCTTACTCGCACTCATGATATACATTGTCTATGCTTGAAGAAAGTTACGTTTATTGGTTTGAAATCCTAATGAGAAATATCTCGAAAAAAAAAGAAAAATTGTCATCCATCCGGAGGCAGTTAGACTTATCAGAATGTAATGATATTTTACATATGTTAATTTGAGACCATTTGGCACCTTTTTATCGATGTGCCCCTTAAGAAATGACAAAAAAAAAATTTTGGCCCACCCTAATGTACACATCTTTATTTAAAGTTTATTCAAATAAAATATACTATTGTCTATGTGTATGTGTCGTGTCTGTCTGTATTGTCTTGTCGTGTATTGTCTATGTGTAAAAAAAACTATTGTCACGGAATCGTGGCTGTGGAATGCAAATGAAATATTGGCAATTAGTTATCAATTTATTAATTATTTTAATAAATTCTCAAATTCACTGGAGACGAATCGGAGCAGCGTTCTTTAATGCCCACTAAATTTTGCAATAGTCACTTGAAAATCTTCCAATATTCTATATAGAAATTTAAATATACTGTATCGCTTTGATTACTACGGAACACTTCTCACGCATCGGTTGGTACTTTCTTGATTTACTGTCGCGAGTACACACACGCGCTAGCCACACTAAGTCGCCGCCGTACGGTTTCGCCTTTATCTATGTAATCGCAGAAATGTCACAACAACTCTCTCGTGCGCGCTTCTTAGCTTTTATTCATAAATCTTGGTTTCGTGAATGTTCGACCTCGTTTCTCCATAATTCTAGTGTTTTATGGTTTCTTTGAGAAAAGTCCAGTTGATTCCAGATTCATGTGAACCGTTCGAGTGACTTTGATAATGCGTAGTTACCATTGTTTTATGCTCTCGTGACAATATTATATAAATTAAAATATATTAATACAAAAATAACCAAAAGTAAACAAATAGTACGTAATTTGTATACTTTCAGAACGAGCGCGGACTTGCCTACGAACTTAAAAATAGGGTATAGTAGATGGATTCGGAAAGTATTTATTTATAGAAGAAAAAATTATGGCGATCTCACGGCACCTGTTTATATTTATGCATACAGATAAAATGTGAATGAAGTAATTCTACGTGAAATTTATTACAGTAAATTATTTTCATTCCTGACGACAACTACCTACTGGCCAAATAGTGGACAAAGGACACCTGACACCGTACCGAAACAGAGTTTAAGAGACAATAAAATCAATGAGACGATAGTCATATGTAATTTAGTCTGCTAGGTGAAATAACTTACTTGTTCTACGTATCTTAGGGAATTGTGTGCAAAGAGACAACAATACATAAGTTAATTTAGTCTTTAGGTAAAATTACTGTGCTATGTTTATAAGTATGTCAGTGTAATATGTGTTTTATAATTGTTTCTGATATGAATAAGTGTAAGCATTAGGGGGTTGTAGAATAAGTAATAATTAGTGTAGAGCTCTAATGGTTAAGTAGGAAAAGGTGGCCGGGTCATGCCTGTAGGTATCGGCGAGACTCGCAATCAGCCATGCCGCATTACCCGGGGAGATTGCGCAAAGAGGAGGATAGAGTGCAGAGTGGGAGTGTGGAATATTAGGGGAGGAATGGATAGGAAGATGAATGAACTGTGTGATAGTATGAATGACAAAAACCTAGACATTTTATGTATAAGCGAAAGTATGAAGAAAGGCTGTGGAGAGTTAGAGCACAACGACATGATGGTGCTTTGGTCCGGAGTGCCGGAGGCGGACCGAGCGTGCCAGGGTGTTGCAGCGCTGCTCTCGAGAAGGATGGTGGAATGTATGAGAGAATATGAATTTGTCAGTGCCAGACTAATGTGGATCCGGTTCAAAATTGGAGTCACGGGGGTGTTTCTAGTTATAGGCTATGCCCAGGTTAATTCTGAAAAGGACGAAGTGAAAAATGAATTTTGGACGAATGTTAGGGATGTAATGAACGTGAAACGAAGCAATGAAAGAATTATCTTCGCAGGTGATCTGAATGGCTGGGTGGGAACACGAAGAGATGGCTTCGAGACTGCCCTTGGTGTGTATGGTGACAAGAGGATGAATGAGAATGGTAAAAGTTTGCTTGAGGTATGCTTGGAATGGAATCTTTTTGTTTCAAATACCTTTTTTGATCACAAAAGAATCCATCAATACACATGGGAGAGAGGGAATGAAAGATCGATAATTGATTTTGTTGTGGTTGATTCTAGACTAAGAGCCGCTACGGTTGATACTCGGGTATTTCGGGGTGCCGAGATGGAAACTGACCATTTTCTTGTAGTCTCAAGAATAAACTTGTTTCAAGGCTGGCGGTCCAGGAAAAGAACTGTACCGGCTCCGTCTAGAATCAAAAAAGAGAATCTACAAAAGGACGATTTAAGGGAGAAGTTTGAAAGGAAAATTGTTGAAAGGCTGAGTGTAAGGAGGGTGAGTGATCTTAGGATAGATGATGCATGGGATTACTTAAAAAATACCCTTTGCGAGTCAGCGAAGGAAGTCTGTGGAACAGCTAAGCAGGGAAGGAAGAAAGGGGATGCATGGTGGGATGATGACATAAAGGAATTAGTGAAAGAAAAAAGAAAAGCGTGGCTCCATCTTCTGACAGTGAGTGGAGATGAATACGCGGGGGCAAAAGATGTATACAATGCGTGTAAAAAAAGAGTGAAAGCAGGTGTGAAAGAAAGGAAAGAGCGGCTGAAAAGAGAGGAAGGTTTGAAAATGTCTAAGAATTTTGGGGAAAACATCAAATTTTTCTGGAAGGAGGTGAAAAAATCTCGATGTGGGACGGAAAGCAATAGTATGAAAGCTATTAAGTCAGCGAATGGAGAAATGTTAATGGATGAAGATAGAATAAAAGATAGATGGATGAACTATTTCCAGGAAACGTATGAGAGTGAGGAGGCTGTAATAGAGGAATCCGTCGATATTCTCACGGAGAGAAGTATGAATGACGAGAATGAAGTCAGCGAAATAAGTGTGGAAGAAATAAAGTGTGCAATAAAGCATATGAAGAATGGTAAGGCTGTGGGGTATGATAACGTTGCTGCCGAATATATCAAGGCTGGTGGCCCATCAGTGATTTCGTGGCTTCATACTCTATTTAATAAATGTTTGAAGGAGAGCCACACCCCTTTGGATTGGAGGAGAGCAGTTATCATGCCTCTCTACAAAGGTAAAGGGTCGAGATTGGAATGCGGGAACTACAGGGCAATCAGCCTTTTAAGCTCGGTCGGCAAACTTTATGGAAGAATTTTGATAGAAAGAGTAAGGTCGATGACGAAAGAAAAGGTATGGGACGTGCAAGGAGCCTTTGTGGGTGGAAGAGGATGCATGGATCAGATATTCTCTCTACGAGTGTTGACGGAAAAGTTTTTAGCGAAAAACCAAAAACTTTTCTGTGCATTTGTAGATCTGCAAAAAGCTTATGATAGGGTTATTAGAGGAAGGTTATGGAAGGTACTCTCTGATTACAAGGTGAACAGTAAACTTATAGACGCAGTTGCATCCCTTTACGAGGGGAGTACTGCGTGTGTAAGAATCAATGGATCTTTCACACCGTGGTTTGATATAACAAAAGGTGTCAAACAGGGTTGTGTAATGTCTCCATGGCTGTTCAACTTGTATATGGATAATTGTGTGAAAGAACTGGAATGTATGAATATAGGAGCGAAAATGAGTGATTTGATTGTATGCTGTTTACTGTACGCGGATGATGCGGTATTAATGGCAAATAGCGAACAAGACCTACAAAGTCTAGTTAGCAGGATGTATGATGTATGCAAGGAAAGTGACCTTATTATGAATGTAAAGAAGTCAAAAGTAATGGTATTCGAGAAGGAGGAAAGTAAGACAACGTGTGAAATACTAGTAGGCAATGAATGTTTGGAACAAGTAGATGAGTTTGTGTACTTGGGAAGTATGTTCGATAGAAGAGGGAATGTTGAGAAAGATATAGAGAGGAGAGTGACTGCCGGGAATAGGGTGAACGGTGCTTTGAATGCAATAATTTCTAATAGAAATATGTCTACCGAGGCAAAACTGGCGGTACATAATGGAGTTCTGGTACCGACACTAATGTATGGAAGTGAAGCCTGGAGCTGGCAGAAGAGGAACGAAAGTAGATTGAATGCAGTGGAGATGAGGTCCCTTAGACGTATGTGTGGTAAATCCATGTATGATAGAGTAAAGAATGAAGATATTAGGAATGAATGTAAAGCTGATCGTAGCATAATACAGAGAATAAAAATAGGGTCGCTCAGGTGGTTTGGGCATGTTGAGCGAATGAATGAGGAAAGAATGGTAAGAAAGATATATGATGCAAGTGTTGACGGCGCCAGAAAAAGAGGGCGACCACGGAAGACGTGGCATGACCAGATTAACCAGATACTGGAAGATGGTCCTGTTAGAAGTCTGAACAACCGTCGAGCTTGCATGCGAAGATGTATGAATGTAGACGAAGCGAAAGTTGTATGTCAGGACAGAAGAGTATGGCGCTCTATCCTCTCTGCCTACCCCCTCGGGGAAACGGCGTGATGGTAAGTAAGTAAGTAAGTAAGTAAGAAATAGCATATTATTTTAACCAAACAAAGAATCAGTCAGCTCATTTATCATAGCACAACATTTGTTGCAAAATGACTCGGTTAACTGGGAACGAAAGAGTCAAACACACGTGTTTAATTAATTAAATTAGTTATAAAATGAAGGTAAATAAACCTTTATAATGAAAATATCAAAAGCTTTTATACAATTTTATGAATTCTGATAGCAATACTCAAATCTTAAGCTGTAACTTCAACTCAATAAGATAAGATTATGAAAAGTAACATTTTTTAAATATATTCACGTATTTGGTTTTGATTTTTGCTAATTTTATTATTTTTAAACTGTGACTATTTTATTTATCCTTTTAATATGTGATTTATTTTTTACTCATTTATATTGTTATGTACCCATGTATAAACTAACCTCTACAAAGAAGTTAATCATTCTGAAGAATATTTTGTTAAAATAATTCAATTTCAAGTTGCTTAGTTTTAATGATTTCTATTTAATCAAAATAGAAAGATAGTAGAAGAAAAAATGTTAATTCCCCAGGCAACAAATACAAGCTTGTAAAAGAAGACATTCAACACTATACTCGTACATACTTAATAACTATACACAGAAGAACTATCACATATATTTAATTAAATACTTCAACTTTTAATTACAGATAACCACATCTATTCAATAAAAATGATTTATGAACTATCTCCTACACAACACAGGTCTTTTCTGTAGTTTATTGAATATACATTATTGAAGACGCACAATTTATTTCTTTTACGTCGCTAGTCCATCATAGAATTCAATAAGTGAATGCAGAAAATGAATGATTTTTATACATACTTTATACATATATTATCTCTCGCTCTTGTGTAGTGTGAGTGTATTTCGCTATTCGATATTTAATGATGATTGTTTTTTTATATTTTTTCTTTATCTTATAGAGCATCTTTACTTTTTCGAAATGTATCATTTCTCCTAAGTTTAGCATATTGATAATTTTATACAGGTTAATGTGTCTGGTATAGCGATTTCAGAAATGTAATTTTAAGTGATTTGTTAATAATTCTTGTTGTATAAACACACTTTTTTTAAAAGAACCTTATATTTCTTTATTATTTGGGACTTTGTTAAAAATGTGTATTAATTGAAGAATAAACACACAATTCTGTTCACATGTTATAATACGGCACAGTTTGGGAGTCACTCAAGCAAATCCCAAAGCGTGACACGACCAACCCAGAATTTAATTAACTCTACAAATGACGACTTCCAGATTCAGACGAGTGCATCATAGCCGGTCACGTTAGGACTTGTTAAGGTATACCCTAATACATCCTTTATACTGCTTCCTGCCCGGGAACTGAACAGATATATTCCCTGAGGGTGAATTTGGGTTACATGAAAAAGGATTTATTTTTGGACATCATTTAGGGTCACAATTTTCATTACAAGTTTAGTAATTAATTCATTCATGAATTCTTTTGATCTTGTAATAAGGGTGTGGGTTGGGGGTTCAATGCTTGTTTATTTTTAATTGAGATGCGTACCTGAATTACCAATAAATAACAAATAAAGCTACGCAAGTGTTTCGTATAATTTTATTAATAAAATCTGCCCCAAACATATACCAACTTAACCAAATACCTACGTCTATAAATTTTAATTATGTAATATTTTTCTAAAACAGAAATTAACTCATGCTGGTATATTTTTTATTAAAACCTGATTTTGAAAGACACTCTACAGCATCGACTTTAGCAGCATAACCTAAACACATACATAGTGCACACCACTGCTATTCTTGCTTCTTTTACAAAGCCACTATGAAATTTATTTCATATAGTGGTTTACCTGAACTAGGCTCAAACCCAAAACCACTCGATCTCTACTCTAGAGTAATACCTATTATATTTAACCTACTATACATAATAACAAAAAAAAATTAATTTACAAAATGTTGCATCACGACCTTTTCTTATATCATATTTTTCTTTGGGCTTAAAATTTTGTCAAATGACGTGTTTAAATTCACAGATAATGAAAAAAATTACGAAACTACTAAGCCTACGCAATACGCTGACGGTTGTGGTCGCTACATGGCCCAACCCCCGTTAAGTTAAGGGTTCGGTCGCCAATTTCGAGCCTTCATCGCCTCGTGATTCCTGGTAGTTCGGAGCCGCCAACCACAAAGGGTTGAATCATGAAATAATCAGGGCTGGAGTAATATTATATATTATAATATAATTTTTATGCGTAAAAATGAATCCACCTACAAAAAATCCCCAGTGTCGATTAAGATAGATTTTATGCATTTTCAAATATTTTAATGCTTAAAAAAAAAAATTAAGTGAAAATTGTACTATGTATATGAATTTGCGCGTTATTTTTAAAACATACAGCGGTATCTAACCACCACTGTAGGATATACGGACGGCGTCCTTCATTACTATCTCACTCCGACCTGTTTAGCTCCGTTACTCTCGTTAGTCTATATTATTATCCACCGCATATTTTTTTTAAACAATAACTCTATATGAATAAAATGTTTAAATTGATTTTTAAAATTAAATTTAAGACAATAACTCTTTATGAATAAAATGTTTAAATTGCTCCGCCACTTTTGTAAATACCAACCTCATCCTATACATCAAACCAAGCTGTATATCGTAATATATACGAACACGGATGGTAAGCCGACTTCGGTGGTGTCTTCTCATCCCCCTTCTGATTTCACATAACACACTATTTTCCATTGGCGTGCAGCACATACAAGCAAAAAAACAGTGCATTACTAAAGGTTCTGGAAAACAAATATTAATTCAATAATCCATATCTTATGAAAAAAATCGGTCTCACACTGACCGTTTTTTGAGATTTGTATCTGAGTGCATCGATGTTTGGGAACTAATTTTTCGCAATCCATCGGCACCATACAGCAGTTATTATATCTTAGATACCAATCATCGGTACAGTCAGATAACTGTACCGAAAATAACCGGTTAAAATAACGCTATGATCATCACTAACATGCAATATGAATACGTTTATTCACGATGACATCATAATTTTTTTGATTGACCATGGTTTTCTCGGTGACAGTATTACCTATATCTAAAACTTCGATATGCATACATCCGTCATGCTCTTGAAAGAAACAGTTATCATTCTTCTGCCACTGTCTTTTTATGTCTTCAGTCACATTACGACACAAATATCGTAAAGACAGTCCTAAAAATTTGCATGATAAATGACTCGTAAATATCGATCACTCATCCACATTTACTTGGATGAATCGATTCTTTGACATTGGGTTAAGTGGAATTTCAAAATCAGTAGGTAATTTGGATTGAATGGGTATTTCGATTACGTACATATGTACATATGTATTCCATATTCACTGCAAATCGTCCATCTTGTGTAAAGTACCCTCATGGTGTTGTAGTCGCAAGCTACAAATTATGAATTAGGTACTTGTCACGTCCACGCATCAAATTAAACATGATCTTTGACGTAGGTACGTCGCAGATTCTTCCTTTGACATTTAAATTGTTCGGAAATTAGGGTCGTCACAAGGCATCAGATAAAATATATAAAAAATTAAAGAGTTAACGTTATTATTATGGTCGTTGGACATATTTATGTGTTAAATAAAATTTGTTGCTAGTCAACACTTTGACAGATAAACATTGGCAAATTTGTGATTAATGCCGTGTTCAACCTGTCAACTATAATCTTAAGATATATAAATTTAATGAACTGTTATTAATTAATTATAATTAATGAACTGTTATAATTAATGAATTATTACGGTCGTTGGACATATTTATGTGTTAAATAAAATTTTATACGAACCCTATAATATATATTTCACTGAGAAAATGCATTTGTTGATTTCAACATTTTGTCAGATAAACGTTGGCAAATTTTGTGATTAATGCCGTGTTCAACCTGTCAAACTATAATCTTAATACATATTTAATGAACTAAACCAAGTCATGAACTTTGCATCCACACCATCGAAAATTCCCGACGGAAAAAATAATCTACACTCCACAACAAAGTGCATATAATTTATGACCTCGGAAGAAATAATCAGTTCGGCCTCCACCCCCGCGGTGATAGGGCGCTCTCCTGATGACGCTGGATAAGACTTCAGCGAAAAGTTCAGTGAAATATACGGTTCGTATAAAATATCCGTTTTATTTAATACATAAATAATGTCTATTTTCCAGGTTTTTTTTCAGATAATTTGCTTTGCTTTGAGTTGCAGTATTTAATATGACTTTGTGATCGTGGAAATAAATAAACTTAAAAGAGTTGCTGTGTATTTTCGCATTATCTCCTATTTTATTCCCACAAGAAAAGTGTAAGCATTGAATATCAGACCTACCTTCACTGCTTATCAAACCCGACGTTGGTTATGCGATTGCGGTAGTAGACCAGACGGTCTAGAAGCAGGTAGAGCACCTATTCAGAATCATAGATCGGAATAATTTGAAAAAAAAACCCAGAACATTCATAATATTAAGGGTAGTAAAATAACGTAAATTCTAGTCTCTTCTGTGTGTAATTTTCTGGAATATTCTGCGGTGTATATCGGACCTCTCTGGCTGATGTTTGGGATCCCATTGCAGGATCCTTCATCAGGGCTAATGTACCGGTACTGCAAGACAGTATTTAAACTAACGCAAACTAGGACACATCCTGACTTTGGTACTATATTGCAAACCAATACTTAACCTTAACACCAATACACACTCATCACATTAATATCAAGTAAAATGTTTAAAGTGTTTTTTCATTAGACTTTTTTACCTTTCCAAATTCATATATCAAAATGAAACTTATATCATAATAAGGTAGTTAGTAAAAGTGTCAAAGCTATAGAGCTTACTATACTTTTTATAATATTACGATACTTTTCTTTCGATACCAAGTACTTTTGGTATCGATACTTTACAACCGAGCACCAAATAGGTATCGGTCATAAATACTCGTCGCATATAATAAATGTTTGACACCATTTTATTACCTTTAATTGCAAACAATGAAGATTTTAACTTTTGACTACATAACAAACTGCTATAAATTGGCCAAAAGCGGCGACGTGCTAATTCAAAAGCAGACGAGGTGTCAATATGTTTGTCTTATTTTGTTTGCGTATTAAAAGCTAATCCATTAGAAGAATGGGAAGATTTAAAACCTGTGTGTTGGCACCTCTGTGCTTTGTGAGAGATTGTTTTCGAAAGCAGGCTCAGCAATCACCGCTTCAAGAAACTGTTTATTGGGAAAACATCTCTAAAAATTATTGTTTTTGGAGAGCACATCGAAAACTGACTTTTTTACTTTACTTAGAATTATGACTTATTGTCTTAATTAATAAAAATTCTTGGAACAATGTATTTACTGCCGTTTTTATTTGCATCTAATCCTGCGAAAAAACTCACGGATACGAGTAAGTATCGATACTTTTCATTCGATACCAAATATGTATCGTCACGTTACTCTATGACCAATACGGTATCGAGTAAAAGTATCGATACTTAAGTGGTATCGTTTCATCCCTAGACGCATGTAGAGTACTCAGTGTATCGTAGACTCTAAGGAATTGGAAAAAAAAACTCACCACATCGGCCCCGATGATGGACACTGCAACGTCGGCCAGAGAGGTCAGATATACATGGCAGAATATCCCAGAAAACTGCACACAGAAGATTCTGAACGGCCGGACATTTTTTATTCTACAGTCTCCTCCATACAATGTGAACAACCCTAGTTTCCCATTGCGTAAAAATCTAAAGATGTTGTCAATTTTAAAAATGAAGTGCAAAAGGGAATGGTGTTATCGAAGAGTTGCGTGATGGCGAGGATATATAACGTGACATGACAGCCCCGCGCAGTCTGCAGCGAGGCTGATGAGATTTATCAACGTCTCCTTACCCTCCGCCGAGTATAAATCACGCCCGACTGGGTTTCACAGAATCCATTATTTAAGATGAGCGTCGGGGTGTTGATATGACGCGGCGGCGGAAAGTTCGCGACTTGCCGCTGCTTGAGCGCGTTAGGCGTCTGATACACATGCTTCTTTAGTGGCACGTGAGCATGCGCAGTATCGACTTTGACAGTGGCATGCTTATTAGTGGCATGTGTGTACGCACATTGCTAGAAATGAGCATGCCACCTAGTGGCATGCTTAAAAATCAACCGCCGGTTGATTTATAAGCATGCCACTGTCATTCACCGTAGAGAAGGGGTATCTTTGGAGCATGTGTGAACAGACTTGCTTATTTATGAGCATGCTTATGTCATTCGCGGGCTTCGCGACTAGTATTATCGATGCGATCTTCTCAGTCCGCGACAGATGAAACAAATATGGCGCGTTGGGGAGATGATAAAACATTACTTTTCGTAATTTATTATAGGAATCACGAATGTCTGTGGAATACTCGGTCACCGTTGTGTAAAAATAATATAGTGAGAAATAATGTTTACGAAACTTTATTAATAGGCATGAATGATTCAAATCTTACAATAAAAATTATATAAACTAAAATCAAAAATGTGCGGATGGAAACTCGGGAACTTTTTTGATTTATTGGTTCACTTGAATTTTCTATTTCAGTTTGCAAAGTTTCCATTTTGAACAAGAGCGTCTCTATTCTATGACAAGAGCATGCCACTAATAAGCATGTGTGTTTGATTGTTAGCTTTGGGCATGCTTATTTATGAGCATGCCACTAATAAGCATGCCAGTAATGAGCAAGTGTGTACAGTTGTTAGGGCATGCTTATTAGTGGCATGCTCATTAGCATACCAGTAAAGAAGCATGTGTATCTATACCTTTACGAACCATTTCAGCGAAGGCGTCCAATGGCAGTTTTAAACACGTTTACGGTCTGCGCTTTGTGTGAATAACAACCGGTACGCAGATATTCCACGTTGGTGCGCTTTTAAAATATGACAATCGCTCCATATCTATTTTTGTTTATTCGAAGTTTGATCGGAGATTACGCGGACTTATATTTTTCGAGATTTATTTATTTAAGCCTACACAGTGAGTACAGAATAGCAACTAGAAAATACGTCTACGAAAAAAGTTGTATGTATTAAGAGTATAAAAATGTTATCTATTTTTTTTATCTATTTTTATTTATTCGAAGTTTGATCAGAGATTTCGCGGACTTATGTTTTTCGAAATTTATTTATTTAAGCCTACACAGTGAGTACAGAATAGCAACTAGAAAATACGTCTACGAAAATAAAATTGTATATATTAAGAGTATAAAAATTTTGAAATTCAAGATTTTTATTTCCCGCCAAAACACGTCATTTCACTAGCACGAGTACGTGCGTCACAATTGTACGGTATCTACCCAGATGTACTCGTATAAATATGTACTACGACACTTTACCAAACGCGCGAGCTGATACGTCACGTCCAATCATGTGCGTTTTAATAAATAAATAAATAAATAAATAAATAAATATAGCTTTATTCCAGAATGTGGGGAGGTTCGTGCAATCCCACACATTCCATATAAAAGAAAATATACACATTAAAAATATTATATAAAACAAAAGAGAAATAGTAAAATCATATAAAATAGAAGAGAAGTATTAAAAGTAATCAAAAGAAATATATGGTAAAATATCGGCTTTAGCGAGCGATGGCAAGTCAATTATGCGGGGCCAGTATCTTTCTCCAGTGTGCATCGATGCTGGATGCTGGAGTAAGACGGGCTTCCAGGATAAGGATATTTCCGGAGCTGTATATCCTTTCCCTCATCCCTGCCACCCTGGATCTTAAGAGGGCTGCAAAGTTGGGAACACGCCCCTCAGTGAACATACCGGAAGCGCTGCAATATCTGGGAAGGCCAAACATCATTAATAAAGTCATATTTTTAAAGATTTTTATAATAAAAATTATGAATGAAAACATTACCCCACGTTATCCATACTAATTTACAGAATATAATTAATATTTATACATCTATTTCATACATTTTCATCGGTATTTGTAATATGTGAAATTTCCCTATTATATACCTATTTTTATACTTCGTGTGTTTAATTTTTAAATGATTCACATGATTGTTTTTTAGTGTAATATAAAAGATATTCAATGTCTCCTTAAGGCGATCGTCTAGCAGAATGAGCAAATTTCATCATTTTTTCTCATATCTTCTCTTGCGTTTTTTATCACATTTTTGTATGGAAATAACTCATTTTAATATTTATTCACCAGGTTACATATATTTTAAATACGAATATCTTATTAAAATGTCACAAAATAAATTAAATAATTGATTAATAAATTACCAAACCTTCGATGTTTTAAAAATGAAGAAAATTGCTCCACTTTGTGGGCCTTTTATGACTGAACGGCCTGTTGAGATGTCTTTTTTATTCAATAATATTACAAAGAAAACAATTATCTTCAATTTATTACATTTATAGCAAAACCTGTTAGTAAGTTTACTTGCAATTTATGTTTAAAAAAATACTGTTTTTTAAATTTTTTTTTTTTGTGGGTTTTTTCAACTCTTTTTACATGGTTGATAACTTTTTTACTTCAATAGTCAAAAGAATAGATATTATAATTTTATAATAAAAACAAAAAAAAATAAAATCTTTGTCGATATTCCTGATTTTAGATATTTAATCAAGACGCAACGTATTTATGACACAATACGCAGTGCCTTGATTAAATAGCTAGAATCTGAAATCGAGAATAATTTTTTGATTTTTTTTGTATTAACTTTAAAATAATAATGTATATTCCTTTAATTTGTTACAGAAAAAAAGTTATAAACTATCTATGAAGGATTGAAAAAAACACACAAAAAATAAAAATAAATTAAAAAACAGTGTTTTTAAAACATAAATTGCATGTAAACTTACTAACAGATTTTTCAATAATTGTAAGAAATTTAAGATAAACGTTTACTTTGTAATATTATTGGATAAAAAAGACATCTCAACAGCCCGTTCAGTCATAAAAGGCCCACAAAGTGGAGCAATTTTCTTCATTTTTAAAACATCGAAGGTTTGGTAATTTATTAATCAATTATTTAATTTATTTTGTGACATTTTAATAAGATATTCGTATTTAAAATATATGTAACCTGATGAATAAATATTAAAATGAGTTATTTCCATACAAAAATGTGATAAAAAACGCAAGAGAAGATATGAGAAAAAATGATGAAATTTGCTCATTCTGCTAGACGATCGCCTTAACTAGACCTCGGTCTTTACAAAAAAAAAATTGTATAATTTACTCCTCCTTAGTTCTGATGATAGACCTTGCAATGGGATCCGAAACGTCGGCCAGAAAGGTCGTAGAAACACGGTAAAAGAAAAGCAGAAAACACAAACCATAAGTGTATTTTATTATACGACATACAATTTTTTTTCAGTTGCACTGTAATATTCTGAGAAAAAATTGTCATCCCACTCCACTACTACTGGATCAACATTTACATACCTACCTACATCCTTATTATTTGAATCCTCGACTAAGCCGTTCCCGGTTTTACCTCTAGTATAATATAACGCAATTTTATCGTAATTTTATTTCATCGAATATCATTTCATAATCATAAAATATGAAACTCGGCGTTTTTATTATTCAACCTCTCACTAGGCTTACAAATTTAATAACGTGAGATTTTTACGATATTCAAATCCTACTTATGCGTACATTTATTAATATGAGCACGGATTAAATTTTTTTAAATATCTTATATTTATGGCCACAAAATATTAATTATACGAATAAGCATCAAACTAATATTACTTACTTGGTGAAAGGAATGAAATGAAATTGTCATACATTTGAGTATATGTGGGGCATGAAAGGAAAAGGTAGCAATATCAACAAAAAAAATGATGAAGTCATGGGGGATTACTAATTTATAATGAATTGAATTGAAGATTAAATAAGAAACATAGCCTATAACTTTATAGAAAACATGACTTTGGAAGAGACAGACGCATAAAATCTAGAATTCAGTATTTAAATTAGTTATCCTCGGTGACTGAATTCAAAACATTTTTAATATTTTGGATATTGCTGCCTTTGCTTTTATATCCCACACATGAAGATAGAATTATGCAAAAAAAATGTTTTAAAGATTTCTGATTTTTATGAGAAGTTCAATTATTCAAATACCTTATTTTCGTCCTTTTACTTCCAATTCGCCACTTAATCTCAATGTTTTTTGCTTTTTATAAACGTTCTTTGAGACGCAGGATCTACTTGGTACGTGATAATATTACATAACAAGGTTTTATGCCTTTCTGTAAAACAACTACATAAAAAATATAAACAACTACATAAAAAATATTTCCATCTAATATAGAAATAAATAAAAATAAATAGGTGTTGATAGAATAACATTTTGTTTATTATTTTCTTTATTTGTTTTTAATTGCAGAGAATGTTATGATTCGTACTTTTTTTTACTGTATATAAAACAATGTTTTGTTTTTTGAGATTCCTTTTTAGGAGATTGAGTTTTTCAACTGCAAGTAATTTCTTAAATAGGTAGGTACCTATTATGAGATTATTTGGAAACAACTCTACGCTTTCGTAATCCTCTGGGTACACCAAGTTTCAAAGATTTGTCTAAAAGTCTATCTCTTTATCACCCTTTAGATTGCTGTACGTCAAACGTCAAATATCATTCCATTTTCCACATATATTCCGTTTGTTAGTGTGATGAATCACCTGTTTCTATAGATTTTTTTTTTTATTATATTATTTTTATTTTGAACTCTAAGATGATTTAAATGCTACGCGGAGAAAAATTGAGCTAAACTGGCCGTAGTATTGGAGCTACAAAAATTTGGGAATGATGAAACGCTAGTATTGGGAGGGAGTTAGTAGCGATTGATCGGATATAGGTTACGAGCAGTTAATATTCAATTCTTATAAAACATATTAATCTTGTGGTAAAGCCGCGTTTGGTACAAATGGTTGACGATCGGCGCGGTCCGAGCGGTCCACATGTGCTTCCCAAAAAAAATACTGAACACGGCTTTCGTAGATTTGGGTCGCGATTATTGCGTTTAGGGCCGTTAAAAAACCGATTAACGTCTACTCTAAGGTGACGATGATATTGACAGTTCCACGAGGTTTCTGAATTATTTACTTTTTTGCTCGGGTTTTGAAATCGTTTGAGAGCCGTATATCTTCATCTCGAGTGGATCCCCGTGCAACAGAGAGGCAGAATATTGAGCAAAACTAAGGAAGGCAGGTCTAATCGGGGGATCGCGAGAGGAAAACGCCCATAAATAATTTGTAATAACACGGATTAAAACGTATACGATATACCAGAGGGGTGACCTTAACTGAGCGGATAATGATTTATTTTCGTTTCGCGGGGATCGGATAACGTAGGCAGATAGAAAAGTTAACTATAATTCTATTATATTTATCTGTAGACTAACGCTCTTCAGGCTTTTACAACAGATAGGTAATTGTGCAATGACGGTATATACGGTTAGGAAAGAGATAACGATAACGTGTAAGCATATTAATGGCACGACAAGAAAATAATATACTCGAATATAGATACAATATATTAACTATGTAATCACTACAAACCTGCCCTACGTTAGCGTAGTTTCAACAGGACGGGTAACGTGTATACGATTGGCTATTCTAGCTCAGATTTCGCCGGGTTTGCTAGTAATAACCACAAAACATAATTGGAACAAGTGTATTCAATTCAATTCAATTCAATTCAATTTATTTCATGATAATATGTACATGACAAACAAAATGTTTAAGGCATACATATTAGAAGTATATATCAAAAATGAAAATATTTAATAAATTAAAAATAACATAAATCTGGTCAAAGGTGTAGGAGAGTCCCGCTTCGGAAAACCCCCTCAGACACATGGAATATATCAATACCCAGAGCGATTTTGTTCAGCATGGCTGTGGCTCTTCCAACAGGCATAACCATCGGCAGGTTGGTCCTGTATATTGGAATGTGAAACGATCTATGCTGACGATGTCTAGTGTAATTGTCAGGAGCATACAAACCAATGCTCTGCATAGTTTGGGGATCATCAATCATACCGCGCAACAATCTAGATAAGAATATTGTAAATAAAATAATATGAATTTGCGGCTCATATACACATGAAATAAAAGGATAAAGCGTATGGGGATCTTATAGATGGATGGATAAATGAAACAAATATATATAGGAGTAAATGCAAGTAAAAAGCAAGCATATAAGTACCAAAAACATAGGAGAACATAGTGTGATAGAAATTCGAAGACGGGAGGAACAATAATGTGAAGTGGAACGGATATAGCAAGAGCATGTAACAATGATAAACGTACAAATACAGACAACTACTTGAGACCGATTCGACAGATACTAGCAATCTTTCAACACACCTCTAAGAACATGGTGAGCGGTATATAGTTATCAGCGGAGGCGTCCAGTGCCTTGGCAATGAATGAGCACTGAATTAATCCGACGCCTTGCCTGCGGCACTGGAGGTTTATTTACTTATTTGTTTTATTTGTTTTCATTTATTGGGTTTCTTACAGCCATATAATTAATCAATCTTTGAAGAAAAGACAATAATTGATGCACAGAGTTTTGGGCCAATTACGCGAAAACACATACATACAATCGATAAAAGAATAATAAAAACATGTCCAATAGTGGGTTGTGTGAGTGTGTATCTGTGTGTTTATTTATTTGTTTATTTATTTTGTTTTGGGAAAAAAATTAAAAGCAAAACGATCTTAAAAATCTTCCACTGAATTTAAAAATTTAATTTAACTTACATTAATAGTTTATTGTGTTATAGCGAATAGTACTCTTCCAGTATTATATTGTTCGAGAATATTCACTGTCTATGTAACATAGTTATCTTGTGGATCAATCTTACTGCCAATAAAAATAATAATAAATGGTTACAAATTATGTTTAAATTCCGCAACGGAGGGAGCTAATACGTCCCTGTGCACGCAGAGTCGCGGCCAAAAGACAGGATTCATTGGATGGTTCACGAGAAAAGATCGCCCAAAATTAATTTAAAATTAGGTATAGTACCTTTGGATGATTGTTATATCTAGGTATGCAGTGTGCACGTGGTGAATATATGGAAATTGATCCCATGATATAGCGGCCAAGAAACGTTAAATTTCCGATAAAGACGAGCGGAAATACGGGAGAACGGGACAGGATAATGGTAGATAATGAAGAAACATCAACTATGATTAGGGGAGTACCCGATAGATTGTGGTTACGGTTGATCAAACGACAATATGGACTGAACTTAGAAATTAAATATTAAAAATTAATTATCGCGCTTGTGAAGCGAGTTCAAACCGTCTGAAGCCACCAAGTCCGTCCCAAACGGGCACAGGGATGGAGATAGAGACGGCAATAGGAGGTGGGATCAACTGACATATCCGAGTGGAGATATGGTTTTTTTTTGCCAAATTGAATCTTAGGAACAAAGAATTTGGTTTCAAGGAAAGTAGGATATTGAAAATCCTGGAAACACACGACTTAGGACCTTTGGCTGCTAGGGGGGGTTTAAAATGTCAAGACACAGCAGAAATCAGGCAGTTGGTGACGGTCTACGAGAGCGCAAAATCTGCGTCGGTTGTTTTTTTGAGTGATAATTACCGTGAGTGATAATTACCGTCGACTTAGAGTGTCTCAGTGGGTGAAAATTATAGTTTAACTTCAAGTGAAAGTGACATACGGGTAAATATACTCTTCGACATTGCTCACGTTAAAAGAAAAGGGGGGTACGGGTTTGATTTTATTTTATAAAGGGTAATTAATTTGGCATATTAGAACTTCGGAAATTACTGCGCTCTATTAAGTTGATTAGTCCGGCATATATAGAACTGATATTTGCAGATCTCCGGAAACTAGCTGTGCGTTATAAAGATACCTATTTTATGCTAAACACGCGGGAAATTGTTAATAAATCTTGTAAAAATACCTATCTTATGCTAAATACGCGAGGTCCTGTTAAAAGAGTTTAAACTCAGAGTACGGGATTGATTTTATTTTATAAAGGTAATTAATCTGGCATATCGGAACTTCGGAAATCACTATGTTCTATAAAGTTAATTATTTTTGTCGTCTTACTAGGTTCACAGAATAATATTCGCAGAATTTCAGGACAAGGTAGAGTTCAAATTTAGTTAAATTTTCGTTTTACTAAGTATAGTATTGGCGGATCTCTGGAAACTAGCTGTGCGTTATAAAGATACCTATTTTACGCTAATCACGCGGGAAGCTGTTAAAAGATAAAGGAGTTGTTACTAACAGATTCGATTTTAAATAAGTCTTATAAAATACATATCTTTGCTAAATACGCGAGGTCTCATTTTAATTTTTACATTTGTAAGGCATATAATATTTCGTTATATGAAATGTTTCGATTAGACCGGGTTTATTTTAGTGATCGAAAGAATATTTAGTTTATTTTAATAATTTTTTTTGTTTATGGTTAATAGTAAGAGTCCGTTAAAATTATAGCGAATAAATTCTGGGATTAAAAATACGTCTAGTGAAAAATATATAGCTGATCTCGCGGGGTATCAGGTTCAGCCCATAATAATCTAGATTTCCATTTCGTTTAAAATTATATAGAGTAATTTCGTGAGAGTCGGGACTTATTTACAATTTTACAGACGTATGAAATTTCATTATTCTAAAAAATTATATAAAATAATCTCGTGGGGGTCGGGGTTTATTTACGGTTTTACAGAAGTACAAGTTTCACTATTTTATAAAGTATATAAAATTGCTTCCGTTCGGCCCGGGTTATCTTATATTATATAGGAAAACATAGGTCCCGCGCTATTAAAACATATAAAACCGTTTCATGTGGCCGGGATTATTCCGCGCGTTGGGGAAAGTCTATAAGGTAAAAATATGTTTAATTTGATTCTGGTTATTTTATATTTTATGAAAGATATTTGCCTCGCGGACTTAAACTATGAAAAATGTTTCAATTAGTTCTGGTTAGACATTAGGAGTGATGTAAACTTCGCGATTGTATAATTTGGGGTACTTCGTACTGTACGAAGACGTAAATCTCGCGTATAAAAACGTGTATAAAAAAAAAAAACGTATATCATGTATTCAAACATATAAAAACTTCTAGTACATTTTTTCGTTAGACCGGGGTTGTATTATACTTATAAAGATGTTATAGGACCTCGTTATATTGAAAATATATAAAAACCGCCTGGGGCCGGGTCTTCTTATTTATAAACTATATAAGATTTCGTTACATTTAGTTATATAAAATGCTATCATTCGGGAATTCGCGTTTCATTTTAAGCATATATAAATATAGGGTCCCGTTTTTGAGCAATGTTAGTGTTTCGTTTAGAATTCGCGCCTTCATTTAATAAATATGAAACATGTAGATTTCAATCAGAACTATTTTAAAATGATTCGTTTAGAAATTCGCGTCTTGTATTATAAATGTGAAAATTATAGTATTCGTTTTGAGCTAAAACGTGTGAACATAGAAACACTACAGCTTTGACCGCTATTTTGTTTACTATGCCTAGGACATTCTTGCGGTTTATTAGGCCTGATGATAAAATTTAAACTCTTACTCTGTTTAAAATATACTTAGTGTCTCCGCCTAGATTGGCTTCACGATATACCTTATGAAATTTGTAAGTTCCGTTGTCCTAAAATTATATAAAATTACCTTCGTTTAGATCGGGTTATATCATAGTCCTCGTGGAACGCGTAAACCTCGTTGTCCTGAAACTAAATAAGGATGTTTCATCTAGACCGGGTTCATTTTACATTTTAGGAAGAATATAAGTCCCGCGTCTTTCACTACATAAAATGGATTTGGTAAGATTGGGGTTGTTTATACTTGTAGAAATTACAGAGTCCCGTTATTCCTAAACTATATTAAAATGATAAATTATATTAAGATGATTTAAACTATATTAAAATTTGCCGGAGAGTGGATATCAAATATTCGAGATGATAATAAAATTATTTATTTATTTTTTTTTATTTATTTGTTTACGCCCATTAGGCTTTACATAAAGAGTATAAAATAAATTTCAAAAGCACATACATTAAAAGTTTCAGGAATAGCACCAAATCATGAGTATAAAAATTAAAAATGTAGAGTAGGTAACGAGCAGCAATGCGTATAGGCTTTTACATGAAAAAATATATCATAAAATTAAAAGAACATACATTAAACAATATAAATTACAAGTAGCAAATTATTAAAAGTACCGGAATAGCACCGAAACATGAGTACAGAAATTAAAAATATAAAGTACAAAGCGGCAATGTGTACGAAAAATATATATTACCCACCATTACATATTAACAGCTGAAGTCAGTAACGAAGCAGTATTGCCTCTTTAAGTGTAAACTTTACTTTCTCCAGACTGTCGACGAAGATGTCAATCATGCAACCATATTCATCATTACATTATATTAAGAATAAAATAATTTTACTA
>JADDOH010012645.1:0-59904 GCA_016648135.1 Agrypnia vestita
CCAAAGAAAACTGATGCATCTGTTAAAAAGAAATGGAGAATGGTGATCGACTATAGAAAACTTAATGAAATAACGATAGGAGATTCGTATCCCTTACCACAAATTTCCGAAATATTAGAACAATTAGGCAATTCTAAATATTTTACAACTTTAGACCTTACATCGGGTTTTCACCAAATTTAAATGCACCCCAAAGATTCTGATAAAACTGCATTTAGCGTACCTAGTGGTCACTATCAGTTCACGAGAATGCCCTTTGGCCTTCGTAGAGCTCCTTCAAGTTTCCAAAGATTAATGGATAACGTACTATCTGGAATAAAAAATTATAGATGTTTTGTATATTTAGATGACATAGTGATTCATGCCGACTCATTAGAAACTCATAATAAAAGATTAAGAGACGTATTCGAAAGACTCTCAAAATTCAATTTAAAAATCCAGCCAGATAAGTGCGAATTTCTTCGTCCAGAAGTAATTTATCTAGGACACTCTATTACGAGCAAAGGAGTAAAACCAGATCCCAAAAAGGTAGAAGCATTAGTAAAATATCCTGTTCCCAAAACAGCAAAAGATATTAAATCATTTCTAGGAATTGTGTCGTATTACCGGAAATTCATTCCATCATGTAGTAAAATAATGCAACCATTAACAAAATTATTAAAAAAGGATTGTGAATCTCAATGGACTAGTGCTCAACAGGATGCTTTTGAAAAACTAAAAAATATCCTTACCGTTGAACCAATTTTGAAATTTCCAGAGTTTAGTCAAGAATTTCTGCTAACTACAGACGCGAGTAATTTTGCTATTGGAAGTGTCCTTTCACAAGGAACACCTCCAAATGATTTACCTATTGCATACGCAAGTCGAACATTAAATCACGCAGAAACTAATTATTCCACCATTGAAAGAGAATTATTAGGAATCGTATGGAGTATTAAACATTTTCGACATTACCTTTATGGTAGGAAATTTACTATACTCACAGATCATCGTCCTTTAGTTTTGTTATTCAATGTTAAAGATCCAGGATCACGCTTAGTTAGATGGCGTCTAGCTCTTGAAGAGTACGATTATACTTTAGTATACAAACCAGGAAAAGCAAATACGAATGCTGATACATTAAGCAGAATAAAAATTGATGAAGAAAACAAACCTTCTACCTCGCAAAAAGATAATATTAAATATATTAATAATATAAAATCGAACGTCGAATCATATTCAGATTTCTTAGAAAAATATCAATCTACAGTTATAATCAATAACAATATTGAAGAAATAAATGATAAATTAAATACTTCAGGAAGTTTTGTAATTTGCTTAGGAGCAGATAAAGAATTTCAAACGGGTATCCAAAAAGAAATTAAGGAGAAATTTAAAGCTCATGTCGAAGTAATAGATAAAAAAGTAATCAAAGTAACTGATGTTGTAGAATTCCGCGAAAGTAACCAAAATATATATTATCTTATAAATAAACAAAATTATTGGAATAATGGAGAATATGAAAATTTATATGTAAATTTAGTTAAATTAAGAAATATGTTATTTATAGGAAATATTCAAGAAATAAATATGCCTAATCTTATTGATAGATATGATAAGTTAAAATGGTACAAAATACGAGCTATGTTAAGATATGTATTTAAAACCTCTAAAGTTAATGTTAAAATATATCACGATAAAATAATAACCCCTAAAGCAGAAGAAATTATAACAATTTTAACCGAAAATCATTCGAATCCATCATCAGGTCATTCGGGATTTTTCCGAACTTATAATCGTATTAAAGAAAAATACACTTGGCCCAATATGAAAAAGGAAATTAAGAAGTTTGTCGCACAATGTGAATCATGTCAAAAAAATAAATTAGTGCGCAAGAAAAATAAAGAAGCTATGGAAATTACCACTACATCAACGAAACCTTTTCAAAAGATAGCATTAGATATTGTAGGTCCCCTTACTTTAACTTCATCAGGAAATAAATATATATTAACTCTCCAAGACGATTTATCGAAATTTTCACAAGCTTATGCTTTACCAAATCATGAAGCCATTACAGTTGCTAAAACCTTAACGCAAAATTTTATATGTAAATTTGGTATTCCTGAATCTATTTTGACAGACCAAGGTACCGACTTTACGTCAAATTTAATGAAAGAAATAGCTAAATTATTTAAAATTAAACAACTGCAAAGTACAAGTTTTCACCCTCAAACTAATGGAGCTTTGGAACGTAGTCACCAGACACTTGCCGACTACCTAAAGCAATATGTAAACCAAGATCAACTTGATTGGGATGAATGGATAGATTTTGCTATGTTCTCGTACAATACAGCTGTACATACGACAACTAAAATATCTCCATATGAATTGATATTTGGAAACAAAGCAACGCTTCCATCTTCAGAATTTAAATATACATATGAAAATTATGTTGATGAACTTAGACTTAAATTACAATCCAGTCAGAAAATTGCTAGAGAAAATTGCATAAAAAATAAAGAAATAAACAAAAAATATTACGATAGAAATATAAAAATTGATAAATATAAAATCGGAGACTTAGTATATTTAAATAATGAGATTTTTAAACCCGGAAAATCGAGAAAACTTACTAGCCGATATACTGGACCCTTTGAAGTAGTTAAAATAATTTCCCCCGTAAATTATATAATTAAAATAAGAAATAAAAATGTAACCGTACATGCAAATAGATTAAAGCGTTATATATCATATTAATAATTAAGCAAACAGTATCCTTATTACCAGCTTTTACTACATACCCATATTCAGTAGAACTCAAAAATGTGCATAAATTATTAGATTTAATTACCTTAAAATGTTTCTCTTTAAATAACAAAATTGTATTTGTCATATCAAACCCTTTAATAAATTATATTAAATATCATGTGTACAAGGTAATCCCTACACCTGTATTAAGAAGAGATAACTCTTACATATTTATTTTGCCATCATCTAATTACTTAGCTATTTCCGAAAATAAACTTACTTATGTAACCATAGATAACTTTGATGATTGCAAGCATTTAGATCAGAATGAACTAATTTGTTACACTAAAAATCCTTTTTATTCACTTCAGATTAGACCCATTTGTGAAACTGAAATTTTATATAAAACTGAATTCATACCTGATAATTGTAATACTAGAATTATGAAATCAATCAATGAAATTTGGTACAAGTTAGATAACAATAAATGGCTATTTGTATTACCCAAGCCAACAGTGATAACAATAATGTGTAAAAACAGTAATCAAAATGTACCCGACGAAATTAAAATTGATTCCACAGGAATTCTAATTACTAGACAATTTTGTAAAGTTTACACAGCAAATACTATCCTTGTTTCTGTAGATAGTAATTTTGAAAGTTCTTTTAATTCAATTATACCGACATTTGATATTGTCAATGACGACTGTTGTAAACATAAAGTAATTGATAACTCGACTCTAATCATGATGCATTCCCATTCAACTACTCTTGATAGAGAACAATTATTAATGGCTAGTCATAAATTAGACCAATTCAACAAATTTGAAATAAAAGATGAAAGTGTCATTCAAAAAGTCTTAAATAATAATTATTTTGTTTATTGTGTATTAACATTTGCAAAATTTTTAGCCTTGTTTATTTTATATAAAATTTATAAGAAAATTCGTTCGAAGGTAAAACCCGAACCAAAGAATTGTTGTGCCATGATAACCAACTGTTTAACATTGAATATAAATAAAAAATCTCATAAAGAAAATATTTCTGTAGAATTAGCTGACGATTCTATAGAGAATGTTCCATTGAGAAGAAGTCCTAGATTAGCTTCAATAAAGGACAATGTATAAAAATATTATCTCATAAGTATTAAGTGTGAAGAATAAAATTTTATAAAATTGTATACCTATATAAGAATTGTAAAATTATGAAATTTTGTGAATATATAATATCATATTTTATTGTATCATGACGTGAACTTACTTCCTGATAGCATTGTGAATATTGTTTTTTTTCAAAAATCTATGTCATTTAAAGATTTCCCTATATTTTTGATCTAAGGGTGATGGTGTAATGTACCTATACCAACCATTATAAATCAACATTGTATAGGAATGATAAACATGGAATAAACATTTTAGTTTTGTAAACAGAAATGTAAATTCAAATATTAATATCAATTAGAGTCCCTACAACGACCCCGGTCTTATCATAAAGTAACTTTGTCTTATCATAAAGTAACTTTGACCCGGAGCCGCCCGATGTTCCATACTTATCATCCTAATTGTTTGGATTAGAATCCCATATAAGCAGAGTCTTGTCTCTAACTAGATGCATTATTGATCAGTCTTCACATAGATTCAGTAGAAGTAGATTGACTACGGGAGTGTTCACATCAATGTAATTGTGCTTTTATTAATTGTTGTAATTAATCCAAAATAAAAAGTAATCTCAACCATCGTGTTAGAGTATTATTTCTGTTAAATAAGACCCTTTGGAAGAGACGGAAGAGGGTCGTTTACAAATATAACGGATAAATAAAGAATAAAAATGCATCTTCAGAATATTTTGAGATTGTCCAAATTTTCAAGAACACAGTACTGGATTTTATCCGAGGAGACATCATTAATTGAGGTATATTATAGATATCTTATAGAGACGAAATTATATTTTTTATGGGAAAGTAGGTATGGAAGTTTTTATTTTTTGGGTGTTCATAGGGCTAACGACTTATCATATGGCTGGCTTAAAATATCACTTTACACAATGTAACGTTCACCATTTCCACCCATGATAGAATACCCCATCTATCACATTTTTGGAAGTTGTATATAAGCATTTAAGTTCTACAACCCGTTTCGCATGTATGTTGTAATTTTCACTGGCGCCACCGGCGTTCAAAGCATTTTCATTCCCCTAATCAAATACAAATGTCACTAATGAGATATCTGTATTGTCTACAATGGGTCGTAAGTCCTTTATACACCCAAAAAAAAAATCCATACCTACTTTTCCATAATTTTTTTTTATTTCGTCTCTATAAGACATCAATAATATATCTTGAATAATATATTACTTAAATAAATTTTAATTTTTTCAAGGAACCCTGTAAACCGCACCTTGCGAGGGTTAATACAAAAAAAACTGAAGCGTGATGGACGTAAAGTTATTTGAGACGAACATCCATTGAATAAAACGCTAACTAGAATCATATTAAAATCATTATATCAATTATAGCTACACACCCAACTCCCGATCGCAAACGACCATGTTGCAGATTCCTGGCGGTGAAGATGGAAGGAATAAAGGTATTGGATTGTCTCGATTAGAGTAAAAACGTCAAAGTACTTTCCGAGAAGTCTCATTACGTCTCGCCATTCTCCCACGGAACCAAGTGCACTGATTTGTATCTAAATATTGTTTGACATTTATTTTTGTTTTAGTAAGTGGAAGATTTTTTGTCCATGTTTGTTAAAAATGTAAAGGCTGTGCAAGATGTCGAAGAACGCCAAATTTTATGAGAGCTCTCATCCGAGGTAACATAAGCAATAGAGTTAGCATAAGTACTGACACTAATCGATCCCTCCAATGTAGATTGTCATAACAAACAAATAGGTCAATTGTTTTAGTATTTTGCATGAACTTGATACATTTTTAGTGGCAGCATTTAAAAAAATTATTACAGAGCGTAATAGAGTACATATCAGTGCCCCTTTATTCTTGGGGCAAGTGGAGCAGTGCCCCAGGGCTCCCAAGCTCAGGGGCCCCCGTAAGATCCATGAACAAAATTAAACATCGATAAATTGGAAAAACGGAGAAAACACAGGATAAGGGTTTAACAAATGACAGAATTATCCAAATTTATTTAAAAATTTAATTCATAATTAAAAATCTATACAAACAGAAGATTCACGTGATGATTTAAGTAGTAGAAATTCTTTCTTTCTATATTTTGCATGAATGAATTCATCAATAATTTCAACAAAATTCAAATAGGTAACTCAAAACTTCATGTTCAATCGAAAGCAATGCGAATGTGTTCAACTTTTCTTCACTCATCGAACGTCTTAGATAATTCTTTATATATTTCAACTTTGTAAAAGATCTCTCATCCTCAACAATCGTGGGAGTTTCAATATTTGGCATAATATAAACTAAGCCATCCTCTAAAATATTAGAGTACCTATATTTAAGATTGAAAATACGTTGACATATCAAAATTAAAATAATTTATCGCGAAAACGCGTTCTTCGTTTTATATTGAAAAAATATTTTTAAAAAAATGGGTGGCCTCGAAATTCTTAAAACGGCTCTGGTAGATATATAAAAACATTTGTTAGTTACGATACTTTGCCTAGAAAGGGGGTAGTAAAAAGAACTGTACTCATAAGTAGAATGGAGTTACGATGATGAACCTGATGACCTGCTGCCAGGGTAGGAACAGAGCCACCGGTGGTTGTGGATGATGTAATGATTACCGTTTTCACATCCACGATTGAGGTGCCGGTAATGAAGTTTCACTACAAATCTCCACCATGCCTTGAATATATTACGTACATTATGTGTTCAAATTCATTATGTATGTAGGTATTATTCGTTTTACTTTTTAAGTACAGAATGATTATAATAATCATTTTCCTCGAAAGAGGCTTGCGAGCTCTTGAATATTTATTGCACATTACGTTTTCTATTTAATCAGAGTATCAGGTTTTCACAGAAATGGCCAAGTTCTTTTAATAAAAAATTATATATAAATTACAATGACATACATACTTACAAGAAAGAAAATAAAATAATTTTCAACTACGTATTTAAAAAAATAAAAATGTTGTTCGGTATCGATGAAGGTATTTCACCTTTGAAATGCAATTGATTTTCTTTAAATACATATTGTGTCGGACAAGAAAAACCGGCGGCCCTGAATTGAGCTTTTTTTGCCAATCTCCGTATGTTGGCCCTGATAAACATTTTTGTATCGGAGAAGAAAAACCGGCGGCCCTTAAATGGGCCTTTTTTGCCAATTTCCATATGTTGGCCCTTACATATGGAAATTCAACATTTTTAGAAGAAAAAGTGATTTTTTATATTTTGATTTTTATTTGATATGTACGTAGAAATATTAATTACATTTTTAATTACATGAATTTTGAGCGCGAGTGCGCAGATGGACAAGAATAAATAAAACCCTTTGGGTATGCCTAGCGCGCTCGACGCATTTTTATTGAAGTTATTTATTGTAATTTTTTGAATGTATGTTTTCTAAAAATTTATTATTGTAATCACTTGTATATGGCTTTACATAATTTTATGTAGAAAATATTTTAAATTTGTGTAGCCAGGCTCGCCAGAGAGACCAAATAAATATACGAAACTATTGCACCAACCTTAGCGAGCCTGGCCCCCTTTTTACTCCCTTTATATTAATTCGTGGCGTCTGCTTGCTTGCTTGCCGGCTTGCCGTCAAAAAAAACTTTGGATCGATTTTTGATCCTTTTTCCGTGATCCAATCGAGCTGAAACTTGGCAAACAGACTCGTGGCGACGAACAAGAAGATCTATCGAATTTCGTTAAAAAAATTAATAATTATAGTTCAACTTACTAAGTTGTGTGAAGAGACTGCGACGCATCTGGTAGACACTAAACCTGATTATAGTATAATTTTGGATTTTTGGAATTTTTTTATTACCGAAGCCGAACGCGTAGGTTAAGCGCCAAACCAGTTTCCACTAGTAAATGAGAAAGGGAGTATAATAAAAACTTGGTTTTTATGGGTTAGTTTTTTACGGATTATCTCCACGAAGGACGAACCTGAGAGGCATTTTTTAATGAAATAAAATAAAGATAATAAAAAGATGTGTAAAAATAGTATGAAATAGCTATAGTAGAATGTTTGTTTACATGGTTTATTGATATTTTGAATGCGGAACCACTGCTCATAGAGCTGCGACTCGAATTATGAGTAGTGATCCCGCCGTCCGACAGAGGTCGGTGTCGTCGGTTCCCGAAATGCCGACCTCTGATTGGTCGTTGAAAATGCGCCTGAGCGTGCGGGTCCTGATGATTTTATTGAATAAAAAACGTGACAAAGAAATCCAGAATTCAGTTCCGCTCCTGCGTTCACCTCCAGATCTACTTGCGACTTTCTCTTCTTCTCTACTCGACTCCTGCTTCAGCCTTTGGACCGCTCTAAGATTCTCAGCGAATTTTTATACGATCTCGCTTTCGTCTGAGAATCTGCGATATCGGTTCCATCAGGTTGACCTGACCGTAGGGCGGTGGAATCACCCCCTATTTTTGCGCGTTCCCGTCAGGAACACATATAGTAAAACATTTAATACTTAAAATGTGCCTTACGCTTACATTTTTAAATAGGTATGTCAATATGATAATTTAATGAATATAGGTACTTTATTTGTAGAAATTAGAATGCAAAAGTGATCTCTTTCTACTTAAAATTATTAACAGTGTGTTAGACTGCCCTCTCATATATTAATATACTTTGACACAAACAAGACAAATGACACATCACGAAGTGTTCTATGTAGGGACCTATAGGTATAAGTATAATAAATAAGGGTTATAACACATTTTTACACTGTACAGAACTATCTTTCAGGTTCATAAGCGGCCTGTTTATCATCTGTATATTGAAAAAATAAACTAATTTTGAGGCATCGAGAATTCCCACTGTAACATTCAACAGTATTTATCAAAAGAAATTAACCTATTACAGGCCAAACAAGGCGTTTTAAAAATATTATAAACTTCAGTACCTTGTGTTCAGAATAAATTTGCCTTTGAGACTGGTATCTTTTTCAAGGATTAAGATCTCGAGACTCGAGAGAGTGATTGTCTTCTTAGTCTAGGATATATTTATTAATTTGTTGGCGCTCATGTAACACGTGTATTCCGTGCACGCATCTAACGTAAAAATGAATAAGTTCTCAACTAATATAAATATTTAATTAAAGGACATAAAGATCCTTAAAAGTTTTTAGAAATAAATTTATTTATCATTTTTTTAATTATTAAAGATAGAAAACTGTTTGCCATACCTTTGCAAGGCACGAGGCATCAATTTGAATAAAATTACAGTAACCAAAGAATACCAAGAAATATGATATTCACTACTAATGAATAAGCCACGCGATTGAGGAATAAAGTTATCGGACGGAAGGGCCTTGCAGACGAACGGAAGTAGCCTTGCATAATGCAATTGAAATGTTTTGTGCTCCCCCAGATCTTGTGTTGCAACATGTGTCTTGCCCTACAGCCCTATACGCCCTCTTCAGGTCTCCTCCTACCTAGACACACCTCATGTTCCACGCAGTCTTAACCTGACCTAACCCGTCATTATCTGCGTCAACTGATGGGACGTGCCATCATGCGTGACGTCGAGTTGTTTAAGTATGTTCCATTTCTACCAACATGTTTCTTTTAATAGTTTAGTCCATCATTTGACATTGTGTAAGAATACCAATGTAATGAAGTTACGAAACGATTTAAAGTTGCATCCGACAGATGGGATCACTTAATCTTGAAGCCGATAGATGATCTTCTCACAAATCATAGTTATCTATGGGCCATAAAAATAACAATCAATAAATCGGTAGCACTTATCTATACTAAGAACTTATTATTTCCGTCTTGAAACATAGAGAGATAACCTCATACTTTGAATGGATTTTTCGTATGTTGAAATTACATACTTAAGTACAGAAAAATATTGTATGGACTTGAACATAGTTAGATTTATGTAGATATCACAGAAGGAACAACTCAATTTATTGATTCACTCCTGGGTACCACAAAAATAGTCTCTTTTAACGTGGATACCAGAAATGGAAACTTAAAAATCAAAGCTAGCAAGAGTAGTATTTAGTATAAAAATTGCGATGTTCTTTTTAGTATGTATATAACCAGGTTTATATTATGAGATATTAAAATTATTTTATTGGAAAACGCTTTTCCCTCGCCGGGGCAGGCAGGGATATTCATCTGTTCTGGACACCGCTATCGCCTTATTCAGACATGCTACCTAATTAATGCGTGCTCCTTGATTTATGTTTCTAACAGAATCTCCTCTTCTCATTCCTCTACTCCGCATAACTAAACTACCCAAGAGTTACCACCACTGTTATTTGTTCATTATTTGATTATATTATAAATGAATTTACCACTTGAATTTGAGCGAAAGCCTTTCATTGGACTCATTATTTTGGAGTATATATAGGTACGTATGTTTATTGTATAATATGTATGTAATGATAAAATCTTAAATTTTTAAGATAACTTCCGTTCTATCTTTCATTTCGTCGTACAGGCATCGCATTTGAAATTGCTAAGACTCATTGAAAGGGGATGAAGATTGTTTTCTACACACGTGACATCAATTATAGGTATGTAAGGGCAGCGAGCGAACAAGAAACGGGAGCAACTGAGGGCGGTTCCAGCGACACGATGCGCGTCCTAATGGTAAGCCGATATGCAAAACTTCTTCATTGTAATGTTTAGAGAGATTTATGAATATGAAAAAAAGTGTCATTTCTCGCACTCCGCTTGATCTTGTTTCATTATGATTTATGTAAAAATATTGAGATAATATTATGTACCTACTTATTAATACTGGCTTAAATATTTAACATTCTTTTTTTTAAAAACATAATGCATAACTATTTTATACTAGCTGTAGCTCGTCAAAAATGACTGTACTTTTACATGTCGGTTCCTAAGGAATACGTATTTATTTATTTTATTTAAAAAAATTCGTAAATAATTAACATTATAAATAAAATAGACATCAAAAAAAAATCAAAACTAAAATCAGAAAAAATTTCCCGTACCGGGAATAGAATCCGAGCTCCCCGGTGGGAATCAGATACTCTTACCACTACACCACAGCTGAAGACGCCGTCAGGTTGCGAAGACATCGTTTATTAATCAATTGTTTGCGTCTTTAACGTCAGATAACGAAATTATTATAGTTGGGATGAGGCCCATTTTTTAACTAAAAAAATATTTTTTGTTAGCTCATAATCCCAATTACAATTATTTCGTTGTCTGTCTGTCCTCGTAACTTCGTGCAACGTTCGTAACTTTTTTATAATAATTTTGTTTCGAAATTTTTTTTCCGATTTAAAAAAAAAATTAAATAAATACATACTTATTCCTTGGGAACCGACATGGAAAAGTACCGTCATTTTTGACAGGTTACAGCTAGTAATTTATATACTTACTCAAAAACTTTCTAAATATGTACCTACAATGAAATTTAAATACTTTTCAGAATATTTTGAATTCGTCCAAATTTTTCAGAACACAATATTGGATATTGTCACAGGGACATCACTAATCAAAATATTTTATAGATTCTGTCGTCTCATAGAGACGAAATAATATTTTTTTATGGAAAAGTAGGTATGGAAATCTTTGGGTGTTCATAGGGCTTACGTCCTATCGTAGGGCTGGCTTAAGTGATCACTTTATACAATTCACCATTTCCGTGTCTATCTTAAATAAATAATAATAAAAAATATCTTAAAAACTTTTTTATACTTGGACACCTTAACAACCTCTCGTTGAAGAAACCGGCTTTTCCCTAGACCAGGTTGACGCCGTTGCAAGCATTTTCATCGGCCTGCACGCATTGCCCGTCCAAATAATATTAATATATGCGAACGATTCTTACATTAAAAATGACCAACTTAAAAAAATGTTTTTATGCTTATAATGCACAATTGACAGCTTATTTACGTAGTATATTAAAAAATAGGCCTTATTGAAACAAACGATAAGATTATCGGTCAAAAGTCTTAGTAGGTGAGTTTTTAAAAATATTTTTTATAAATTGATAGGCATGTTATTATTACCCATTTATATCTTTTTCAACTGATCCCTTATCGTATCCCACGTGGTGACGAAGAATTTAAAGATTTTAAAATATCTGCAAAGCATTCCACATCGCTGACAAATTGCATTTCCTGTCATCTTCAGTTCCGGTAAATGCAGTAGTCGGGTATAAGATTATATGAAGTAGGAAGACATAATGTAAGTGCGTTTTAATTGGTTGTATATGTATATGCCGAAAACGAAACGCACTTTAGTGAATTATAAATGTGAATTTGTTCCAATTGCGAATGGGATTCTTTCCACACATCCCTAAATATACCAAAACTTCTCTAGCTCACGAATGTCAACTGTTAAATAAAAGCTTTTTTTATTTATTGATTGCCATTTCTTTCTACCTTTTGTTCTCCGCATTCAGCTGTTTATTGCGAATTTACCTATGTATATGATGCCGGTTTTACGTTTCGGTTTAGGTAGTACAGGGCCTCTATTCTAGCACAATTTTAATCCAATTGTTGTTAATTCTTCGGTTGAGGTATCCAGTCCGTCGTCATTTCTAACTCCTCTCTAACCATCACGCTATTTCCAGAGGGGTAGGCTGAGAGAATGGAACGCCAAACTCTTCTGTCCTGGCTACCACTTTTGCTTCGTCCATGAATACATATTTTCAGCATACTCTTCGGTTGTTAAGACTTCTAACAGAGCTACCCTCCAACATTTGATTCATCTGATTGTGCCAGGTCTTCTGCGTCATTTTATATATATATATATATATATATATATATATACTAAAATGACGTATATATATAAATATATATAAAACTGTTAAGTGAAATAGTACAATATAAACTTGGATTGAACATTGTTAGTAAGTTTAAGTATGTTTCTTTGTATTTAGTGTCTTTAATAATTGAATACCGTGAATATCGCTCATTGTAATTTTTATTTCGTATAAAATACATCGAATAAAATAATGTAAAATAAAATAAAGTAACTTCCTATGTAAAAGTAATACATTTCTCTGATAATATTAACTTAAATTTAAATATATTCAGATAATGTTATGGTATAATGTTTTTTAATATAAGATTCACCTATGTAGGTGTCTATAGAATTATATAAAAAAATAATATTCCTTGTATGTATTGTAAATAATATACATTAACAATATTTGCAATTGTAGACACGATGAAAATATAAAGACAATTTATAATTATCTAACAAATATGTAATCAGGGTAAGTATTTGATTTGCCAATTACTTTATCAAATAATACTCATACAAATGACATCAATCACACCACAGAAGAATTAGATTATTGATATATACATAGATATAATAAAGTTTTAGCATTGAACAGCGAATCCAATTTCATAAGTGTACATTGAGAATGAGCACCACTAACATACATGTACAGTGCAGTGTGTAGGGATCTGGGACCAGAGACCAGATGTGATGCGCGTCCATTGATCTGTTGATCCAAGGGCCCAGTAATGGTCGGGCCCTTCGGATAACACATGGGCTCTTAGTTTTTATACTGACAGCATAAGTGCAGCTCTTGAAGGAGGGCTTCCACGCTACGCCGAACATTCATGGAAACTATGACAATTTAAGATTTGTAACCTCGATACAAATTTCTTACTGTAAGAAACGCTCAGGTTTATTGAAAGAAGTGTGGCAAATTCAAAGAACTTTTGATGGGACCCGCCATAAAAATAGTTTCGGGAACTAGGACATTTTTTTTAAAAGTGTGTCGTATAATTTCCTCTCAGGAAATGTCTAGGATGATACCTGTCAATTATAAAAAAAGTTACAGAAAAAGAAAAAAGTGAATAATTGAGTAGCTTGCGACGATTTCAAAAACTCGAAAATAATAAAGAATAATATATAATATAAATTAGCTTTCATAGCTATTGATCTAGTGGTAATGACTCTCGCCTAGTGATCCAACGGTCGGTGGTTCGAGCCTCATTCCAGGACAACAGCAAGTGAGTCAACAGCAACATTGAACAAAGAATGAAGATGCAAACGTATTCTACGTTCGCATCTCTACTTTCTTTAAAAAAATTCAACTTTGAAATTTTAAGAGAATTCCGTAAATATTTTATTACATAATACACTATTTTCATCATCCACCCTCATGTCATGATGCCAGATTGTTGGTAAGCTTATCTTGTCGTATTTAGTTTTCGTCTATTTTTAGAGCCATCAACACTTTTTGGCATATGATATTCTATATTTTTATCATGTTCTTCTTAATTAGGTTATTCTTATTTATTGGTTGTGAATGACCAAACCACATATGTGACCCATATTTAATTATGTTCACAATGTTACAATCAGTTTTGCTTTATATTTTTATTCGTGAAAGAATTGGTGAAATGTTGATTTAAAATCTTAGGTTTCAATAATGAAAGTAATTGTTATACATACGAGTTGTTGCACATAGGAAAGATTATCAAAACATTTATATTGCTTAAAATACTGTAATCACATAATAACTAAAAAATCGGAATTTAATAATCTAGAAGAGAATGGAATTTTTCTATATGTGATATACAGAAAGGCATTGAAATTTATAGATATATGAGTATAAAATTCCAAATACTTAAATTTAATTTTAAAAATAATTCACCGTATAAAATGATTGGACGATGCAACAGATGGGATACTAAGTACTTTTTTATATGAATAAGTCTTCTTTTGCGGCTTCTCAGTAGATGACACCCCACATGACTGGGTGTTCGATTATACGTAAAATTTAGGCAATATGGTGAACGCGCATCACAGATTGCAGAAGTTATTGCAAAAAAACGACTGCGGTAAAATCAAGCACACGTTAACTACCATACGGAGGATAGCACAATGAAAATAACATAGGTACCTACCTGTCTTTTATCATAGGTAGGTAGGTACATTCACCGTACAGCACGCAATTTAAAGAACGCTTAAAAAACAGGTGAAATTAGTGAATATTTTTCATTGCGGAAATATAGGTATGTGCTATGTGCCGGTTAAACCTGAATTGTTTAATACTGTGATTATAAAGCTAATTAATATTTATGTAGCGTACTGTATCAGAATGCGAGCATTACTGTACGATGTTATTGTTATATAGGTCAGAAAAAATTAACAGAAAATTTTTGCTTAAATGCTATTCACCAAAATAATTGGTTTAAAAAATTCATGCGTTGAACTAGAACTGGAAGTTTTTAGTAAGGAGATGTTTGCGAATACTTTTATTGATATTAATGCGAATACATTGAAATATGGAATCAGAAACACTAGGGTCAGGGAAATGGAAATGGAAAAACAGACTACATTTTAAGGTGGCAATGTTATCACGTGGAAAGAATGGATGATTTATGAATGTTCTGTAACTCTATATATATGGAAGATCCTCTGGTAGACGTCTTCCTAATTCTCCTAAAGTCAAAAGTTGAAAGCATGAACGAAAAGAGCCAAAGAGGGAACAAAGTAATATCTAAAAAAAGAATAAAACGTGGTACATCTGTTTTTTAAATTAGGAATCTGAAAGCTTGAAAAAAATGACATTGACCATCCATTTGCAAGACGATTTTGATGAAAAATACTTTTTTGGGTGGGATAACTTTCATCGTTCATTTCAGATTTCGATCAAAATTTTCTGATAAATCGAATCGGTAGCTACATATCTTGGATAATTTTGTTAATGAGCCGCATATCCCTTGTTTTAAAAATTGAAAAAACTCTGTTAATATTGGATCTAGAAACAAAAGTCTCCTTAAATTATCGATGAGATATTAACAAGATGAGTTAATTTTTATCTAATAAAGTTTATCTACTTCTTGTGGCAAATGCTAGAGAGATTTTTTAATGCGTTATAACGCGTAACATTAATGTTTAACGTGAAATCAAAAGAGCATGATGACATGTCGTCTAAATTACCGAAGGTTTGAATGATTACTTGCTATTACATGTAATAATGATTTGGTATAAGTGGTCAAAAAGAATGCCATGGCAATGCAGTTGCAGTCATTTTAAAAAGTAGGGTCGGCGTTCTATAATATGCCAGTCTGCGAGAAAATTTTACAATTGTTTTCTTGGGTCGTTCAATGAAATTACAGCGGCTTTGAGTGCTTTGGATGTTGTCTGTGCATTTAGATTCAGCCCCCATAAATCTTTTAAGAATTATTAATAATTAAATAAGCAATATATCAATCGAAATCGATTAATAAATTTTATTTAAAAAAAATAATATTTTGAAGTTATAATGTTTATAAGAGAAATAATGTTTTAATGATCAGACGGTGTTTTTTGTTTTGTGAAAATATTTCTTCTTCGTTGGTGTCTACTTGGTATTCAACTACGAAATACCTGTAATAATGTACTTGTAGGTAGGTATATTAAATGAATCTCCTATAAAATATTACACATTTTTTAAGATCTGCAAATTTATTAAGCCGTATTTTTTAATTGACATGTGAACACGCGTGTCGCATCAATATTCTTAATATTTTCAATTTAAGATAAATGATAGTTCTATGAAAATAGGACTGGCCTGCTGGTATCCTGAAATGGGGATTGAACCACCGACCGTTGGATCACTAGGCGAGGGTTGTAAACACTAGATCAACAGGCTACTCTATACTGTATATTATTTTAATTATTTTGAAGTCGTATTTAATTATATCTTCATTTCCTTTTCCTGATTTATAGGTAATATCTAATATTATTTTAGTTTCTATCCTAATACGTATTTTCAGTGCATAAAAATTATGAAAGAAGCGGGAACGTGCAGACAAAACATTGAAGCATGCAAATAGCATGCAATGCATAAGCAAATATTTGTAAAAAAATCGAAATAAAAGATAAGTGTATTTCGTAATATTTCTATGAAAATAATTATCATATTATTCACATTTTAATATTTCATATTACTCTGTCAGATAAATATTTAATTTCGATATTTTTCCCCTATATACAGGTATTTACGTAAAAGTCATGCTTCAATGTTTTTGCTGCACGCACTTGGAAAGTAATACCAATTCTAGTAATAGATAGATAAAAATGACACATTAAAATATCATATAATTAACAAGAATATACTTTGTATAAACCATTAATGTATTGAAATACCAACGTGTTTCGGAGCCAGCAGTTCCTTCATTAAGATACAAAGTATACATGTTGGTATTTCAACAAATAAGTGGTTTATATAAAGTATTGTCTTGTTAATTATGTGAATAATGTCGCCACAAAGTAATTTTGCATTTATTGAAGAAGTTAAAATATCATAGTTGAAAAATTTCTCATTAAATAATTGAACATTCATCCACGTCACAAGAGAGCCTGTATATTAAAAAAAAACCTTCGCTTGGTGAACAGTCATGGTATTAATACAAATTATTAAGCTGAGATTAGATAACGAGGTACTCTTGATAATTAGTGTGCATTAGAGCTGATCATGGCGGTACTTGAAGGGCCTTGTGAAGTACCACGGAGCAAGGACAGACTACCCCCATAAAACGGAGTCAAGTGCTCTCATTGTTTACACTGCTTCTGACATTGAAATTTGAACCGAAGCGGAGATAATATAAGTGTAGCCTTGTGATTTAGTACTTACTAGCTGTTCGTACCGTTCGTTGTTCGTTAAGGATTAAGTTGAAAATAAATTTGTGGGGGGAAACAAAGGTTTGATTCGAACGGAATAGATTTGTATCGAAAATGTATCAGGGGGAGGAAAAAGGTAAAAGGGGAGGGAGGAAATAAAGCCTATGTTACCTGCCGAGTCCTAAAGAACAAGTTTCCAAATTTTGAGTCCGACCGGTCGGACGGTATAGATTTGCATCGAAAATATACCAGAAAGAGGAGAAGGGGTAAAGGAGGAGAAGAGAAATGTAGCTTATGTTACCCGCCGAGTTCTAAAGAATAAGTTTCCAAATTTTGAGTCCGATCGGTCAAATGATTAGCATCGAAAATAAGTGAGGGGGAGGGGAAGGGGTATGAGAGTAGGGGAAAAATATCACCTATGTTACCCGCCGAGTCCTAAAGAATAAGTTTCAAAATTTTGAGTCCGATCGATCGAACGGTACAGATTTGCATCGAAAATAAGTCAGGGGGAGGGAAAGGGGTATGAAAATAGGGGGGAAATGTTGCCTATGTTACCCGCCGAGTCCTAAAGAATTAGTTTACAAATTTTGAGTCCGATCAATAGAACAGTACAGATCTGCATCAAAAATATGTCAGGGGGAGGGGAAGGGGTATGAGAATAGGGGGGAAATGTTGCCTTTGTTACCCGCTGAGTCCTAAAGAATAAGTTTCCAAATTTTGAGTCCGATCGATCGAACGGTACAGATTTGCATCGAAAATATGTCAGAGGGAGGAGAAAGGGTATAGGGGGGAAATGTTGCCTATGTTACCCGCCGGGTCCCAAAGCATAAGTATACAAAATATGAATCAAATCGGATAGAGAACAGACAGATAGACAGACATTCAGTTTTATAAGTATAGATTATCTATCCTAGAATGAATGATTTAAAAAATATTCAATTACTATAAATTGTAGATATCTTACAGAGAAATAGTGCATATTTATATGTGAAAGTATTGTCACCCGTCGCGGCTGCGGGAGGATAAATTAAAACACTTGAAATGAATTAGCGATTTAAAATTAGTCTATTTAATAATTAAAATTAATTGTTAAATAGACAAAGTCACTTTACACGAATTAAATTTAACATTATTCTTTAAATCACACTATTTCGCAATATATTACTCGTATATAAACATTTTATTATCGCTGGGAACACGTAATTTATCATTCATTAGAACATTCCATCAACTCTCGTACATATTAGTCGCATTTATTTGTTTCGCCATTTAGGAAAATACTCGCCTGATCATTTCGCTCGATATCTGTCCCTTCGCAATTTCACATTTGGACACATCTGGTCGTCATCTTGCGACTTACGTCGTACTTTACAATATGTCAAAACAAACTCCCGTGCCGCGGCGTAGTCCCGGTATTTATTCCCAAACGCTAGTGTTGTCGGATTCTCGAGAAGATTATTTTCTTTCTAGTGCTCAGGAGAAGGTACCCGTCGCTTCTAGGTTGTTCTAGGCGTTTTACGAAAATTCTAGATTGTTATGGGCCGTTCTAAATTACATATCATAAGGGATTCGGACAGTGCTCTATTCCTCCTGTTTTCCATTTCGTTACAGCATGTATGGATGTCTTAATTGGGCGTTTACAGGACCTAAGACCTGCATTAAGATTGGCATAACTAATCACTTCACACAGTGCAACGTTCACGTATTCCGCCCAAGATGAACCACAATAGAGATGAATACGTGATATTTATGTATCTTTTTTACATTATTTAATACAACTAAGAACCAAGCTATCGTCATCTATGGTCGAAAATTTGACATTCCCATGAAACAGTTTTAATATGTTCAATTGACATTGCCAATGTAGTCCAGTCTGTATTGATATTATCTTCCAACCAAGTCTTGGTCTCGATCCTGTTGGCTCGTCTGTGAGGGCATTCTGCGTATTACGGGACTTATCTGCTGGTCCTGTCCAATGCAACCTTTTTATATTCACCATTCCTCGGTAATATGTTGCGACGTACTCTTTACTTAATTTCCAAGTTATAAGACACCGTCTGTCAGTGACAGTGTGCGAAAGACAACACTTTATTACGGCAAAAACCAAAAAAATAAATTTTCCAGCTTAGTTTGACAACATCAGTATGAATGATGCCTTTAAACAAAACACAGCTTCAACAGCTAACATAAGTACCAAAAATAACACTTTATAAATAGTACAAATAATAATGTTTTACAATAAAATTAATATTTTGTACATATTACAAAATGAAGAAATATATTTATGTAACTATGTATTCGATGCCAACGTTCATTTTTTAAATCCTTTTATTATGCAATTCTAATACATTTGTCACAAATAATATTTTATATACAATTCTAATCCGATTACTACATAGTACTTATTCAAAGGTGAATTGATATTTTTAGTGCAGTGAATTTAATGCACATAACATTTTATTATAATATTTACTTAATAATAAATCCATAAAACGCGGTACCCTTATTATAAATGCGACACATTTAATGCATTTTCAGTCCCATAAATACCGGGATAAACATTTGTAAATAAATACAAATAAATATTTATTGTCCGAAACGCCTACGAAAATTTGCATATCAATCAAAAGGAGAAAATTAAAATTCAAAATGATCCTTAGTGTCAAAATATTTTGAATACTTTTTTCGATTAAGATGTATTTAAAAGAGTTTCGTAAAACTTTTGTAGATGTCACCCTATTGTTGAGATGTGACAGTTGCCCGCGTTGGAAAATGTTTAAATGGTCGCCGAGTTTGGACACCGGCCGAAGCGCATCCAAGAGTCGTATTTCGTTGTTTATGAATGGGAGAGTCTAAAGTTGATTTAATGTATTCTCCACTTGGAATTACGAGTTCAGAAGAGAAATTCCTTGGTCTTCATGAGCTTATTCATTCAAGAAAAGATGTACAGTTGGAAACATAGAGAGGCATGGTAGGTTGATGTATAGTATGTCGTGTTATCACTTTACTTTTCTTCAGCACTTCAGCCATCAACAATTTAGAACGCTCATATCTTTTAATAAATAACGTTTGATTATTTTTGACTGATGAAACAATTTTTTAGTATGGAAGGAAAGTATATATGTATAGTAACAATATTATTTATATATATGATAACAAATGTAGTTATACGTACAAAATGTAATGGAAGATAGTGCTAGTGGGATGCTGTTTTATTACATACCTAATGCATTTGCATGGATAGGTACATTTAAGTGAAATTTTAAGTGAAATACGAAATGAACAAAAAAAATGTATCAACGAAAAAAAATTCTTTGCTTCTGTATGTATTTAAACCATTTGTGTTTTGTATTTTGCAACAATTAACTAAGGATTTATGAAATAAAATATGAAAAAACTATCCCATAAAAACCAAGTTTTTATTTTACTCCCTTTCTTTGTAAAATAAGTTTACCATCATGTAATAAATTTGATTGACTGAAAATGAAACATGTCTAGACAAATATCTATGTCAAAAATCTCTCTTTATTATTTAATTTCTTCCCAAAAACCGAAGTGTGCTGTCATCTGTGAACCAATTGTCATAAATTTTCGAAATTCGTAATGAAGTACCTAACGACGGAGTAATTCAAATTTTAAATATTCCGTGACGTGATTAAAATTTCAGGTTTTTGGAAGTTATTAAACAAGATCTATGTAGGGAAATTAAAACTATTCAGAAGTAATAAGCAGTAAAGCAGTAAAAGTATGAATGTTCATGATATTCATCCGTACAATTAGGTAAACAAATTGTCTCTCAATCAAGTCTCTGCAAAGTCGCAAAATGGTGCTTGTAATCACACTTATGGCCTTGAAATAATGTGTAGATTGATTTTTTGAATACATTATTTTTGAAGACATTTTGAAGACATAAAAATGTGATACTTCACTTTTGCAAGTCATCAACCGTTTTTATCCTTTTCAGAAAAAGTAGAACTCAATGAGCAATATTTAAAAAGAATGGCGATAATTTTTTAATTTCAATGAATTAAAATGATTGAATTAATCAGATTATTAAAATATTCCTCCCATTCTCAGGCTTGTACACTGCGGCCCGAAATGCCGGCACCTTATGAGCTTTTGATAAAGTTATAATACCATTATATAGAATGAATAACAAATTTGATGACGGTGTTCCGAATAATAACAGGCCCTGTGACATGTTCACGGATCTGAAGGTGATTCAAGACCGGGTCACATTGTTAGTATATGCTACCTCCGGGATGATTTATAAGGGTCATTGTCGTCGGTATGTGTTTGATAACTCACTGATTGAGTTAGCGAAGAAAATTATGCATACACCAACATTGAAGCCACTAGCAAGTATAAAACTCCATTTATTTTGACATTACAATTTTTTGCTTTTATTTAATTTATAAAATAATCTGTAGTTATATAAAAAATGATCTATGACTAAACTAGATAGGAGCCTTGGCTGAGTATTTCAGGAGTAAAATCAAAATGATAACAATTCACAACGAACAACGAACAGACACACGTTTATAACCAACAATAATGTGAAATTATTTTTTAAATGAAATGCGGTACAATAAAATAAATATATCAATGAAATTAAATACAACAATTAAACTATAATGTATGCAATTACTGAAATCGTCATAAATGTATTTTTTATATAGAGTTACATTTATATTATTAATAGACAACGAATCAGAAACATTATAATTATAACGAATATTTTATAATAAACATAGTAATACTATATAAAAAAGAATTAAAGGCCTATAGTCTAGCTGTAAAGCTTTAGATAAGTCTACTAGGATTCAGAGGTTTCTTTCCCAATTATAAATAAAAACGTATAAACCAAAAAATAATATAATCTGTCTATATTTTATAAATACTTACACAGCTTAGGCGTTGACCCCCACCGCCAATGTTAAATTAGTAATGGACAGGACATAAATATATGTCGAAGGATGGTCCAGGGTGGAGGATCTGGTAAAAGAAGTGTTGGTCATCCTCAAGAGTAATGGACCGACAACGTCGAACGAAATGTGTCGATCAATAGAGGGATGATAAGGGCTGAAGACAGACGATTGGTGATCCTGATGTCCAGTAGAGAAGAGACACGGATGATGATGATTGGGATTACTTAGATATGGGCTCATAGTGGCGTCCAAAAAGTTGAGGAAAGTCACTACGATTATCCTAGGTAGATAATTTCAAGTTTCAAAAAAAGTAGTTACATACATAACATATAATAATATTTTGCTTTCGCTTTTAATATTTATATAAGTATATTATGGAAAAAAATAAATAATAAAATGAACTGAACTGTTTTTTTTTATATTTCAGAAAGTTTAATTCTGATCTATTGTCATCTTTCTCACAGATGAGCTGCGTGAATGAATAAAAAATCCATCTCGGCATCATTGATACCTGATATTTTACATAAACCGAAACGCAAACACCGAACGACAGTTTGGACGCTATTTAATTGTTGTCGGATATTGACATTTCGTGTGAAATGGGAACTGAACACAGAAGCGGAAGTAAATATTAACTTATATATGACAAATGTCCTAACGTCGTTTGGGAGCAGGATTTTTACTTTGCCGCCGCGGTCATTCAGGAACCGTGGTTCGGTATGTACCTTTACGTAGTATTTATTTGATCAATACATTGTGTACTGATCTATGCAGGAGTTCCAGAGAACTTTACAACTGTTTCTCCTTTTGTTGAAAATATTTCAAATAAATTTTTATTTAAAAATAATGAATTATTGAAACAGAGTCTTAAGATAGGCACGTCTACGGTTTTGTTTTCGAGAAAATACGGTCTAAAAAATTAATGTTATAATAATTAATATCTACATTTCTTTCCCTTGTTCAAGGAAGGTCTATTAAGGTCATTTTTGTGGATGATTTGTCGTCACCTACCTTGGTCATTGGCATTTCTTGTGCATTGTTCACTCTGCGTTGAAGTTTTAACCATCTCCGTTCAACAAATTGGTGACCTTTCACAAACTCGGGTTTCTTCTAAATCCTGGTTTGGATCGCATGGCGAATGCATACCTGGTAACATAGATGGGGATTCGAAACCGTATAGTTGAGGATAGAGGCTGTTCAATTTTTATGATGGAGGCATTCGTTCTGCGGACTGTCCATGTTATGTATGGTCCGTGTTGCCAGCACATTTCTAGAGCTTCTATCCTCTTGCGCTTCTGTTCTCTTAGTCAGTATTTCAGCCCCGTATAGAAACATTAGGAAGACAAGTGTTCTGATGTCTCCTTTTTATTTCTGGTTATTTTTCTTATTTCGTCAAATCTTTTTAGATTTTTGATAGAAGACAATACCATGGCTTTTCTCCTCTTTATTTCTGCTTCGTAGTCTCCTCATTTGTTATTAAGGATCTAGGGATCTGTGTCTGTTTATGGAGTCACAATTACCGGTTTGTATTAATTCAGGTCTATTAATACCAATTGGCAAGCAGGTATGTCTTGATCATCATTCCTCTAGAATTCACAAGACGTGTCTAAGCCACGTTAATTGAGATCCTTAGTGTCCGTTAAGATATCTCATATTTGCAGATGCAAGTAGGTATTCAATACAAGCATAAATTAACCGCGATGTAAAATGCATGTAATATTTTATTTTCTTTTATCAATCCGTAACGAAGCAACATTTTTTATTGCAGAAAACTGTTTTCTCTTTCGTAAGAATGCTTCTTAATCATTATTGTACTCATTTCATGACATGATTTCAAATTCAAGGAAAAATTGTACATTACTTATAATATTATTATTTTTAATTTGGAACGATCGTTTCTCGTAGAATAATGAACGCAAGTCAAGGAAGACCACGTAAAACGTCCGGCGCTCTTCCTCTCAACTTTGGGGTTGTAAAATTAAAATATCACCCCAGTTCTCGGCATCTTCATTAATTTATTTGAAATCGAACAATAATACGAGTCTCACAGATGGCATGCGGAGCTGGCCATAAATTCCCGGCACCAGCGGGAACAGAGATACCGATGACTTTCATTCCCGATAAAAATGTTCCAATGACGTCCCGGGAACTCATAATCTGGGACACTTTATAGCACCTCATCCCGTGACTCGCTGCCTCTGGACTTGCAACAAGGCTGTTGAGAAATGTAATTTGTGTGTTTATTAAGAACGTATCGACTCGTAAAGATTAATACGCGTAGGTAAAAGAAACATTTTAATGTTTTCAAAAAGGTCACCATTACACAAAATCTCAGGTTTTTGCGGCCATTCAGAAACTTGTCTTTAAATTTGGGCTTTACGATATGATTAGTTTTATGTTATGTTTTTTTCAGAACATATTTCCGCGATAAATAAAACAAACAAAAACAAATCGCTTTAAAAGATATACAGGAAACTATTTGTCGAAAAAATATAGTTATCGCAGAGACTCTCATGCCTGAAACTTATTTTTTAATTTTAATTTTTTATTTTTTTTATTTATTGTTGCCATTTTATTTTTACCTCTTGCAAAACTGTATTTACAGTTTAATTGCAAGGATTTAATTACAGTATATGTACATTTCCTTAATTAATTGTCCTTAAATTATAATATAATATAAAACTACAAATTTTAAAACTTTTATGCTTTTATGTATGCACTTTACGATTCACTGTAGTATCTATATACGGTTTTTTCTATATTTTTTTGTCCCGTTACATTTTTTATTCTATCAGTTAGTGTGTTGAATAGTTTTGGTATAATGCACTGTTTTGTAACTGTTTCGTAATAATTGTTTGTTTTTTTTTATTTCTAGTTTCTTGTCTTGTAGTATATTCGTGTTGTACTAATGTTTTAAATCTCTCATTATCGCTTGGCAGCTATCGATTAAGCTACAAAGATTCGTACAGTAGTGGTCGAATTTTATTTTTTCGTATTGGATGCCGCTATGTATTTCTAATGAAAGATGAAAGACTGCGGGAGAAGGTCCTAGAGCGGAGGCTGGTAGGAAAGGAGAACTCGATGGAATGACGACATCGGAAGAGTAGCGGGCAAGAGATGGATGGGAGGATGGGACGGGCTAAAGGTAGAGAAAATTCCGATCCGTGGGGGAGGCCTGTATCCAACACCAGACAGATACTGGCTGATACAGATGAGAGTAATGATAATGATTTTGTTGATAACGATATTAAAGATGATGATGATGAATCGTGATAGGTGGTTAACTTAAAAGTAATATCTGACTTTCTTGCTATCTTTGATATCTTCTACGTCTTAATTTGTTCTCCGTGGTTTTGTGTTTTATAAGTAGTTTTTCTGAGATTATTTTATAATAATAAACTTGTTAAATTAGATTTAGTGGCAAAATTGTTCAAAATAAACATCGATTATTTAAATAAAGATAGGGAATATTCTTTGGTTCTGATTTACATACATTAATAATAAATTCTACTCTCAGCCAAAACCAACATTGGTTGTTACTATTAACATAAATGATTTGAATTAAACTATCTGTTCACTTTAAAATGGTTCAAATATTTAAATTTGGGAATAAAAACAGGGTGATAGTAAAAAATATTACCAAAAAATGTTAAACATTGTAGTAAAAAAATATTTCGAAATATTTTAAAATTTGTATGCGATTCATGGTAAACATTTTTCTTAGCTGTTGATTGTATATTTATTTTTGAGTTTAAGAGGCCCCAGTACACGAATTTCGTATTTGCTCCCGATTTTGCTAAATTTAACGTAAACTTATTAAATCATTTTGCAAAACCCATAGCTAAACAGGCTTTTAATCAATTTTATTATGATAGATTCATTTACTCTTGAAGCATTATAAAAAATATGAACAAATTTATTTTTATAACATCAAAAAAATTATAACCCCGAAACACTATTTTAGTTTTCATGCATAGAGTTATATTTGGTACACTTAATCTCATATATTTTCAAATACAGACCAAATATTTTACTTAAAAATTAATTTATACAGTTTGAAGAAGAAGTGGTGCTATTCAGACATCAATATTTTTCGACAATTTGTTAAATATATCGTTTTAAAAAGACAAAAATTAAACGATTTTTTTCCTATATTGCAGTATCCATAAAACCATGATAAAATCGATTATTTTAATTAAATTTTACGTGCGTACTAAGAAAATTTTACTGTCATTAAAATAAAAATATTCAAAAAATTATACCTCATACTCAAAAATTCGAATTAATTAAATCGTATAGTCTGTTATGGCCGTGCGCGGCGCGCTGGGCGCGTAGGGCCCCCGCATTTCAGACTATACGATTTAATTAATTCGACTTCTTGAGTACGAGGTAGAATTTTTGAGAATATTTTTATATTAATGACAGTGAAATTTTCTTAGTAAACTTGTAAAATTTAATTAAAATAATCGATGTTTTAATGGTTTTAAGGATACTGCAATATAGAAAAAAAATCGTTTAATTTTTGTCTTTTTAAAACGATATATTTAACAACATGTCGAAAAATATTAATGTCTGAACAGCACTTCTTTTTCAAACTTTATACAATCAATTTGTAAATAAAATATATGATCTTTATTTGAAAATATACGAGATTAGTGTACCAAAGGTAACTCTATTGCATGAAAACTAAAATAGTGTTTCGGGGTTATAATTTTTTTGATGTTATAACCTTAAAGTATATACCCATATACTCTAAGGTTATAACAATATATTTATTTGTTCATATTTTTTTAAGGAAATGCTTCAAGAGTAAATGGAAATATCATAATAAAATTGATTAAAAGCCTGTTTAGCTATGGGTTTTGCAAAATGATTTAATTAATAAGTTTACGTTAAATTTAGCAAAATCAAGAGCAAATACGAAAATCGTGTACTGGGACCCTCTTAAGCGAAATCAATTAAGATTACTAAGATATAAAAAATACTTTATTTTACTGCGCCAATCTTCAAAATATCTTATGGAAATATCTTTTTCAATAAATGATCGCTTAACTATTTTTTTAATTTGAATGATTGCAATGATTATTTTTTTAATTACAGAATTAAAAATTAAAAAATCATTAATCATTTAATTAATAAAAATTTCTCTTCTGACAAAGTTTTCCTTAAATATTAGATATCATAAAATATTCCCATTTATAAAATAAAAACCTTGGCGTGCTTCAAATATCTACTATATCAGTTATTATGTATTATTTAGTTCTACAATGTAGATCAAGATGGGATTTAATTTTTCGAATCACCCGGTAGATATGCGGTACAAAAATTTAATATAATTAATAAGGGCATACCTTCGATCAATACTGAAAGTTTGTAGGAACGTTAGGTTCAACAATACTCATACTTTAGGGTGATTTTAAGGGATTATTGGTAGCCAGGTATAAAGTTGCATAATCACCCTCTGAGCTTAAAGGTCTACTTTGCATTTGAATGAGTTTTAAAGTAAAAAAAATGTGTATTGTATATAAAGAATATAAAGTAAACGGTTGCAGATATTCAGATTAATAGAAGCGTGACGTCACATAATTTAAAAGTATGTATATACACATGTGCATATCCACCTAAATACATAAACATGCAAAGTACATACTGTAATTTATAAGTTGGCTGAATAGTGTTTTTAAAATATAATATTTTTAGTTTTAACTAACGGCTGGACGAAAAGGCTTAAATATAAAATGTTAAGTTGCGGAAACCAAAAGAAGTGGTACTTATATAGTTTATGTTTATTTCTACTTTATAAAAATGGCACTGTATAAATTTATCCATTCTTATTTTATAGATAAAAATAAATAACTGCAGAAATTATGGACCACCCAAGTATTGACATTTTTTGAGATGCTGTTTGACATCCACATATATCTCGTGGCAGAAATAATCCCAAGGGATCTTAAGGTGTCATTTTGTGAATCAAACCTCGTTTTAGGAAGACGTAAATGCGAGTAAAATCTTATTCTTGACGCAAAGGATGTTACGTATTATTGGATTAGTATTTGGAAAGGCAAAAAGATTTGAAAGATTACGATAAAGGTTTTTTCCTTTTGGATCTAAACGTATGTATAATATGAACATATGTATGATATAAATAACAATCGATGAATTTTTGTTTGCATAAAAATATCGACACTTCCACGATGTGGTTAATAATTTTTGTTCGACATTGTATTTATTAATGCAAAATTAATCCCATAGAAGTTGTTCATGTTTTATTAATTATACATTCCACGTTCAATTGCAACAAATACTGATAAAGTTAACAAAACATGAATATAGGGTGTATTCTGTATGATAAACATATTTCAAAATCTCTTAAAAATATATTTTAATAAATGTTAATGTTTAAGTTATAAGGATTATGGGCTTGTGGAGTTGTGAACTGAATCAACGATCCTAATTTGTCCTAATGTCCGTCCGTAACTTGCTGGAATTACAACAACAATGCTGACTGGCCGCTAAGGAGGCGCGGCCATCGAGTGACATGCATGCGAGTGACGCGCGGCTCAGGCTACATATAAGGCTAGTTTATTAATAATTGTAGTTAGCTTACGGTATTCGCCCAGCTGTTTGACGTGAGAAAACTGCCTAGGAATGTAATGATGGGTTTCTTATAGAAACCATCTAAAATTGACTGTCTATTAAATGTCATGATAAGTTGAACAAATTACAAAGATATAAACAACTGTGCTAATTTTTTTATCAATTACACGTAATTTTTTTATCAATTACACGTAATTTTATCCCAATTTTAATTGAATGCGTTTACTTTAAGTATGAACTGAGTTTTAGATTTCGATATACATAAATATAACTTATTCCAGATGATCTCATGACCCAACTTTTTATAAAATTTCAATGCACTTTATCGACCATAACCAGGAGAATTCGAAAAAATTGCCAACGGCCAGTATGGAAGGTATTTTTATTGTTGACAGACAGACAGACAACGAAATTATTATATTTAAATGTACATTCGACATTACACTGATTTTTCAAAAATTAAATTTATCGCCGGGACTAAATCATCATTCCACCAATATTTTTAAAAACGCCGACTCATCCAAAAATGCGCGGCGCATATTTAAAAAAAATAATACGACTTCTCGAGACCTCAAATAATACTAGCCCGACCAACTCATTCAGTTTCCGCGTGATTCGAAATAATATTAAAATCAAAATAGAGGCGGGCTGCCCGCTACCCCTACCTACCCCACGGTCCTCATTGCGTCGAGCGTTGTGCGTTATTTATTTACTTTTCAAAATTGGTTCCATGCCGCCATTGTCAGCGCGGGGACCCGACCTTTCCCACGAGATCTTCCCATAGAATAGACCCAACCGACTGACAATGGACGCGAAAGTGAAGAAGTGAAAACGTAGTCAGAAAAAAAATGTTTCGGGACAAAACGCGTAGGTATAAGATAGCGGTTCCTTGTTCATTTCAGGGGTGGTTTTTTCAAGAGTCGCACGGAAAACTCGACAGTGGAGGCGTGTGAAGAGTGTAATTTCAAAATAAGAGCGCTATGTACCAAAAATCTAATAAACATATTTATTTATTAAAATTATTGATAACTATGTACATAGATGTACGCCCGAAAGTGCAGGTTAGAAAAGGAAAAATATTGAGATGTATTAATATAATATAGGATAAAAATCATCATAAGTTTTTATAATATGAATATACGCGGAGAGATATTTCAGATGTACTTACTAAAGAACTTTAAAATGAGTACCTTTCTGGTATGAATTATATAAATTTTAATAGATGAGTTTTGAAGATGAATTTTCATTTGAATGTTTAAATTTTTTTTGATATTACATGATACAAAAATGTACTTTCTGAGAAATTTTATCATTTTTAAACAAATGATTGCCATTTGTTTAAAAATAATAAAATTTGTGTAAAAACAAATATGATGAATAAAATGTTGGTATTGGTTTAATATTAGAAAATAAAAAAATATGAAATATTTTAATCACCTGCTAAACGACGGAACTCAAGAATCGCAATTCCTGTTTGCTGATCACAAAACATTTATCAGGAACGTTTCTAAATCAAATTACAGTTTTACAATAATACTAAAATACCTTCCGTCTTAGAAAATTTATCAAAAATTTACAAAGTTCATACAGCAAATGCATGATATTCAGAGTAACTAATGAACTAAACGTCCCGCTGTTTTCCCACGGGGGTAGGCAGAGACGATAGAACCTCATATTTTTCTATTTTGGCGCACCATTTTTGCATCGGCTACATTCGTACATCTTCTCATGCATGCTCTACGGTTGTTGGGGCTTTTAACAGGGCCATCCTCCAATACTTATAGTATCTGATCATGCGAGGAGTGAACGCCCTCTATTTCTGTTGCCCTCAACACTCGTCCCATATATTTTCTTCACCATCGTTGCAACGCTTATACATTTTACATGAGAAAACCATCTCAGCACTCCTTTCTTTATTCTATCTACCACACTACAGCCAGCATTACATTCACTTCTAAATTGTTAATTCTTCACTCTATCGACCAAAGATTTTCCGCACAAACGCCTTAGTAATCGCATTTCCACCGCATTTAGTATACTTTCATTCCTTTTCTGCCAATTCCAGGCTTCATTTCCATACATCAAAGTTGGCACTAGAAAGCCATTATGTACCGCTAGTCTTGCTTCCTTTGACAGGTTCTTATTGGCCATAATGGCATTCAGAGAATCTTTTACTTTGTTACCCGCAGTCACTCTCTTTTCGATATTGTTCTATACCGTGCCATCTCTACTACTCTACTTCTCAAGTACACAAACTCATTCACATGTTCTAAGCATTCGTAGTTTACAATTACATCATACTTAGTCATTATTTCTTCTCTCTCAAACATCATCACTTTCGATTTTCTAACATTCATCATAAGTTCACTCTGCATGCATATATCAGACATCCTGGACACCAGGTACTGAAAATCAGTTTCACTGTTAGCCGCTAATACTGCATCGTCTGCGTCTAGTGGGTAGGATGTGGTAGCCCGTGCTTTTTCGCTCCTACTTCTAGTTCCTTCAGTTCTTTCATACAATTATTCATATGTAGATTAAAAGCCATGGTGACATTACACATCCTCGCTTGAAACCTTTTATAATATCAAACCACGATGTGAATGCCCCATTTAATCTCACGCAAGCACTACATCCCTCATACAGGGATGCAATTGCTTGTATGAGCCTACTCTTCACCCCGTATTTAGACAAAATCTTCCATAAGTTTCGTCTTATTACTATGTTATACGCTTTTTGAAGATCCACAAATGCACAAAAAAGTCTTTGGTTTTGCCAAAAACTTTTCCGTCATCCGGCACAGTGAGAAAATCTGGTCCATGCATTCTTTTACACTCATGAATGCCTCCTTGTACATCCATCTGAATAATATTATTTTACATGCAATATTGTATATGCAGTGGTAAATGTTCCGTATTTCATACTTCATATTTAAAGTGTTTAATATTTCCTCACATTAAATGCCGCAATAATAAATATTAAAATATTTCAATTTGAATTCCGCTTTGAGCGAATATTGATAAATTTAAATTAACTTAGTGTCCGCGACCCCTATATTTCTTCTCTCGTACCCACAAAGCCATGAAGTCATGCGCATAAATTTAGTCCTGAATCGCCTTTTCACAAAGTTCCTGTATTGTTAGACCTCGATCGGGGAGATTCTGACCTTCGGTAACAAATTGATAATGAACCTAATAAGGAGTTTTGTGAAGGATCGGAACTGGTCTAACGGTTTGATGCCCAAACCTTCGTTACTGAACAATAATTAGTCCTGGGATGGATTTGGTGATTTACGGGTCTTCAGTAGGATGTCATAAATCATTCAGATATTGAAATCATCACGTTTTATTTGGACAGTTACGAGACAGGCGCATAATTAATAGATTCTTTTTCCACACCAAGTAACTCACAGATGTGAAAGTAAGAAAACATAGTTTGAATTTGACGGGCATATTTGGTCTAGCGATAAGATACTCTGCTATGGATTGAGATGGAGCGTCGCCAAACTTTGATTACCGATTGGTACATAAAATCTTAGGAGAAAATAAAGAAATCAAAAGTTTTTCAATAAAATAATTTTATGTAATCCCACCGTTAATCATAATACTCTGTGTCTATAAGTCTTCTATAATTTTGATTTAAATTATAAATTTGTATTATCGTTTATAATTTATATGTAATTGTTTTATGTTTAAGGGTTATTCTAGCAAGTACTTAGTGTGTGAAATTTGACAAATCAAAAAAAGTTTTAACCTACTACGAGTATAATAAATTTGTTTTGATAATTCTTGGTTAATTTAGAAGTTCCACATCCCGTGTAAATTCGACTAACAGAAGCTGTTCTTGCTGTAGGTGCCTTGTTATCTAGTCCTTCACCAGGACTTATTGATCATGTCACTTAAGGGGGGGGTAAGGTATTTAACTTTTTTTTTTGCATTTTATTTTTAATTTTTAAATTAATGTGTAACATCGCAAGAATATTGTGTCAAAATTTCAAGTCAATCGGAGCAAAATTGACGAAATTATGAAGATTTGAGCGATACTCAGACTGATTTTCTATACCTGCTCGGGCAGCTAAGAGACGCGCTCACCTGAGGACTACCGGACGTGCTATTTGTATTGGAAGAGTTTTGCGTAGACAAGGACAAAAAGATGCTGATGATGAAAGCTCTTTGCTGTGTGAACATGGTATCGACGGTTATGTGTAAGTATAAAATAAGTGTTGAGTTTTATTTTGAATTTTACAGTGTGCAACACTTTAAAGCGTTTTCCCCACATCTCACGTTTTCAAATTCGGTGTCCATCATAACTTCAAAACTACTGCACCGATCCTTTTGAAATTTTGAACACTATTTCTGTACATAATTTACGAGGTAACGCTGGAGACTTTTTTTCATATTTGTTATTAATTTTTATTTTTTAATAACAAATTAGTCGATATTTTTCGCAAAAAATCGCGTTTTTCCCTTCAAAGTGTTCCAAAAAAATTAAAAATTTAAATTTCAAAAAAACCTCCCAGCTTTACCTGGGAAAACCTATTATCTAACGAATGAACTTTGATTTTTTGATTTCAGATGATCTAGCACCAAGTTATGATGGACACCGAAATTCTACTTTTTTACGAGACACGTCCGAATAATTGCTGCCATTGCCGTATTTTTTAATATTTCATCTTGAAAATTTTACACAATATTTTTCAAATGTCATACTTTAATACAACATTGGTTTTAATAAAGAGATTTTAACTGTGTCGTCACAAAAAATTCACAAAAACATGCCTTTTTTTGTACGAATTAACCTTACCCCCCCCTTAATAAAAAAGGCAATTACATATCAGCTTACGTTTCAAATTCAAAATTTAGAAATATTTTGAGAATTTCTAAGAAAGTCATTATTATATAAACTTACTTCATATTATTATAAAGAAACGTTTATTTACATTCGTGTCAATGAAAAACCAAAACAAATTACCGAAATATTTTTTGTGTATCTACATGAACGAAGACGTAAATCTTAAACTCTGGATGAAAATAAGTCTGGATTGGAGTAGGTACCTATCCATGCATTAAAATAATAATCAAGTCACCTTGAGAGTAGCTCATCCGATGTAAAGCTGTGTTGATGCTTGCATCGGAGTGCAGGGTGTAATTAAATACTCTCATAAATATCCGATTACTGAAATTCACTCTTCGTAAGATGGTGCTTACAGATCAAAATATACAGTATATGTAAAATGATACATGCGACTCCTGTATTGTCAGATATTCTTGAGGTTATGTCAGCAGATGAATAAAATGTCCGACCCAAGGATACTTATTATGTACAAAGATTTAATTATTTTCTCCCATTGTTGTATGAAAAATAAAGAAATAAAATTATTTTTGTCATCATGTGCTATGATAATATTTTATTTATTTATTTAAAAAATCCATGTTTACAAATAAAGACACTTAATACTAATTTAACAATAAAACATAAGATAAAACATAAGATAAATTACACATTTTTTTTGTTTTGTTTAATTTGTGGATTATGCCACTCTACTAGGCTACGCCTGTCCCAGAATGGCGTTATAGAACACAATTATAATATTTTTTCGAGTTCGTCAGTAGTATTTATTTTCATAAGGTAGTTATTATGTATCTACAGAGTATCAAGTGGAATGTTAGTGAAAGTTGAGTTAGTCATAAGTCCAAGTGTAAATATGTGTAGAATAATTGTTTAATGTAAAAAGGGTTAAAGTTTTGTTTAAGATTATTTTTTATTTTCCTTAATTAATTAATTAATTTATATAGGTATATATTTTTATTTGAAGACATTATTATGCAATTACAGTAAGTAAATTTTCAGTTGCTGTTCTACCTTTGGAGGTAAGCCAGTTGTTTGCTAAAGCTTTTATTTTATTAATTGAGTATATTCTGATTTCCGGGAAGTCTGTTTTAAATATGTTAAATATTTTAGGCCCTATGTATGAGTAATTTTTCTGTCCATGTGTTGTCTTGTACATGTATATATTACATCTATATAGTACATCTACATTTTAGTAAAATATGTACATCTAAATATATATATTACATCTATATAGTACATCTTAGTAAAAAAATATTAGTATAGTGCCTAAGTAATATATATAATACTTTTTCTACATATGTTTTTAAAATATGTCTTAATATTTTGAAGGGAAACAGGATTGTAATGAAAATTTTTTAGTTATCCACATTTAAATTAATTAGAATTTATGTATTGTAACAAAATGGTAAGCAGAAGGATTGCGCACTGCCCGAATCCCTTGTAATATTGGAACGACACTATGGAATGTTCTAGAACAGAAGATAGCACTTTAAGATTATCTATAATATTCGGGAGATACCTGGAATAACCTAGAAGCGACAGGAATCTCTTAAATATTAGAAAGGAAAAGAATCTTCTCGAAGGTTATAATTCTTTTCCTTCGCAGCGATAAGGCAGCACCGAGCTGCTGTTTTGTTTTGATATTTCATTAGCCGCGGGACGACGGTCGGTGTGGCCAGTCGTGGATTTTCGGAGCGATAGATATTAAGCGAAATAATCGAGCGAAGTACATAAGTATGACTTCTATGAGCGAGAATTAAATGTCATGTTCTAGCAAGTGTTAAATAAAATGTTACCCAACGGTAATAGTGAGTTCATAGTCGAGTGATAAATTGCGAAATAGTGTGAATTCAAGAAAAGAGTATTAATTTAGTTTGTGTTTTATAATTAATTACTAATTAATAAATCCCTAATTAATTTCCAGTGCCTTCATTTGTGCCCCAAAGCTATTATGTTTTTAGTCAAGTATTGATAATTTCGTGAGGTGACTACTACGTAAAATTCTGATTAAATACACACTTTTTTGTCTAAATCATCTATTATTGACTTGAATTAAGAAGTAATGTGCCAAAGTTGTAATTGGTGTAATAGGCAGGTCTAGTATGGAGAGGGAGAAATTTTGTTATTTTAGTAGACGGTGACTTTTATGAGAGTAACTGATACTTTCTAAACTCGAATAGTGTTAATAAATTCAAGTAGAGTTATAATAGGTTAAATTTTCGATTTAAATGTAAAATTATAATAGGTTGAATATTCGAAACTCGAATAGTGCTAATACACTCAAGTTGACTTATAATAGGTTGAATTTATAAATTATTCCTAACGTAGGTGATTATGAAACTCTACAAAGTTAACGCCAATTCTATCAATAGTATAAAAAAATATTGAAGTCCTCATGCACCTATGTAGGTACATTGTAGGTCTACGCTAAATCATAATGGATATAGAACAATAATAAACATATATGCATATTATTGGTAGGTTTACCGTTATGCCAAAGTTTTACTAGAGGAAAAATGTGTATTTTGTATTATGAATGAAATATCGACGTAAAATTTGAAAGTGAATATTGAAAAACACATATTTTAGTACCTAGATTGATTCAGATCAATTGCAGTATAAATTTTTAATTTCCGTTGCGAGAACTTCACCCAAAATACAAAAGAACTAATATATCAAGCATTAGATTGCTTTACAAAAATATAACAAAGAGGATTTTTAAAGATTATCATAGTTTGTAAAAAACCTTTTTGGAAGTAGTGAGTGCGTAAATAATGCTCGCTCAGTGATGGAGTATTAAACTGGATGCAAAGCACCCAGCGATTCCAATCAAGGTCTTTGGAAATCCCTTTTCAAAATTCGACGTCATATTATAAGCAAAGAAATTCGATATTGCCTATTGTACCTTCTAACGGTAGCCAGACAATCGTCCTGAAGCGTGAGTCCGTAACCAGTGTACGACGATTGTCCTGTATCTTCATAATAAAAAAATCATTATTTCACTCCATCGTTTTGTACCAAAATTTGTGGTATAATTTGTGGTGTCGCATTAACGTGATCTTAAAAATAAATTTAGATTAATTCTGTTTAGTAAATCTGACTCGATAATTAAAATATTTTCTTGCATTTTAATCTCACATTGTCGAAACAATACAATGATCAGTATTTGTAAAGATAATTTATTTTTATTAATAAAAACAAACTTTGTACAAAATCACGATTTTTTGAATTATCTACATGTTTCGGAGTCGAAGATCTCGTCATCAGGATATAATGTAAAATAAATAAATATTTTTGAAATACAGACATCATAAAGAATTTTATTAGGTATATATAATATTTAATTTGCTTCTAACACTATTCCTAAAATAATTTCTAAAATTTTAAATTACACAGAGTGTTTCTTTTTGCAAATATAAATAATGTAATCAAAAAGTTATTTAGCGGTTATCGAGGAAATTATTTAAAAACTAAATATTTTTTTTATTTAAGAATACTGCAAAAGGACTTGGAGTAAAATAAGAATAATTGAAAATAAGAGGCATGAATGGAACCATGAGTTAATCCATGTTGGAGTTGGTGATAGAAAGGATAAAAATAACATCGGTGGATACGAAGTTATACAACTCGATGACTTAGTACGTTAGGTGGCCGAGCTGAAATGGTAGTAGATGAGGGGTGCGACTTGATGAGTAGAGGAAAAAAGATTGAATGAAGAGGTTATCGGAGGCGTACAAATATCCTTGCATCGGATGCAAGGACGCTCAAGATAATATATAAAATTATTATTTTTAATTAATAATGTCCAACCACAAAGATAACGCTATAAACATCAAAAATAAATATAATATATAAAAGGTTATGCGAAAGGTTTTTTAAAGTGGACAAAAGCTATGGCGGTTTTGGAAATGAGAAGAAATGTATAATGTGACTTTTTTAAAAATGGTTGGTGACCCCATCCTAGTGTTCGGCGACACAATACGGCGTGGATTACAAGGGGACATTGCGCCATCCTTGTTAGATCTTTTCCGCATGATTCGTCAAGGCGATCTTCTGCACCCCACGCCTCAAGAATACCGAGCAAGGTACAGTTGTTGAGTAAAAAATGATCCAGCATTTTAACCGTCAGCAGAAGGTTACTTGAACCAAGTTGGCAATCTTTACAAAGTGACAAAAGACTCGGAATTTTATAGGTTGCTGCGGGTTCGTTGAGCACGGTTGCTATATCGATTAATTGAATTAAAAATGAAAGAGTTGAGCATCGAGATGGCTGATGGGTTGTCAGGATAATTTTAGGATGAAAATGTAAAGAATTCTAATCTGCGGTTGCTGGCGTAAAAGATCATGAAAAATGGACTTTTTACGTCAATTTTTTGTCAATAAAACCATTAGAAGGCTTACGGTTAAGTGGTTGGATGAGATTAAGTGTGATGAAAGATATTATAAAGGCAGGACATGTATCTACTATATTGTGTATATTACATACAAAAAAGCGGATTTAAAGACATTTTTGGGTGAAAAAATTTCAAGCATTATATTATTAAATAATAATAATTAAGACATATACATGTACCTACCAATCCATGTCTTGTCAATAATTGGTATTCCATTTATTTAAAATTAAAAAAAAAATGCCACAAAAAGTATATGTTTTGCAGAAAATAGTCGTATTTATTGATTTCCTCTGAACAGATTTCCTTAAAATAACTTCAAATAATAGAAGTTTTTTCAAAAGGATTGGTGTCAAATCAAAGGAAAATATAAATAAATGTTAAATCATTAATATGGAGAATAATACAATATAGATATTTAATGCGGACCTTGAATAGGAAAATGGCCGGAAGTGGGTATACATAATACAATACTAGAGCATGAAAAAGAAAGCTGGACGGAAAGATCGATAATACATAATTATTATAATACATACTATCGAAAATAGTCAATGAGAATAAATCTGAATCCGAGATATCACACGAACAGGGACGGTTGGAAAATAATAATCAAATCTATGATGGACATTGTTTGTAATCTATTTTGAACATTGTTTGTAATATATTTTGAACATTGTTTGTAATCTATTTTGAACATTGTTTGTAATATATTTTGAACATTGTTTGTAATCTATTTTGAACATTGTTTGTAATCAATTTTGAACATTGTTTGTAATCAATTTTGAACATTGTTTGTAATATATTTTGAACATTGTTTGTAATCTATTATGAACATTGTTTGTAATCTATTTTGAACATTGTTTGTAATATATTTTGAGCATATTTAACTAACCGATTTCGTAAATCATAATTTTCTTCGTCTGGATGATTAAAATATTTTAAAATAAAGTCGTATGGATAATCAATGTAACCTATATTGTACAGTTTGATTAAAATGAATTACAAAAATGTATTTGTATTGAATGTTAAAAATATAAAATAATATACTAGCAAAAACACCTTTGGATCCGAGATAAAATAGGTATAACAACATTAAAAACGAGAAAATATAAACGGTCATCTGAACTATCTAAAGGGGAATACGAAAATAATTTTGACACAAAAAAATATTAATCTAGATCTAAAGAATTTAAATTTAATTTAAGGAAGGATTAAAGGAAAATGACAAAGAAAATATCCATCGACCAAATGATGAGAAGGACAAACGTTAATCTTATCATAAACAGGAACGTATAAAAATTATACACGCCGTTCAATCACAATTTTGATAAAGGAATAGGTGGTGTAGCGATATTTTAGTAGCTGATTTGAGAAATATTATTGAAATTTTCAATAATATTTTTTGGTCCTTCAATCAACTTGACGTGTCGGTTCAAAGGCACAATCGTCCCCCAGGCAAGAAGCGCGGGCAAGGTTAGACCGGGCCGCACAGATGGGGCATTATTCTTCTTATTTGAATAGAAATTGCAAAAAACCAGTTTCGTACCTTTTGATTCCTTCCGGCTGCGTCTGAGATGTGCGAAGGAGACGAGAACGACCAACCCGCGCGAGCCTTGGGGGATGAGCGGGACAGGCATACAGAATAAAGTCGCTCAAGTCGACGGGGGAAAGATTTAAGAAATATACATCTTTTATAATTTCTTCGCGCATAAAAAAATTAAAGGCTAGGTTTTTAGCGTTGGTGTTTTGAGGTCATTGTAAAAAATACTTTCATAAATTAAAATGATCTAACAAAATAATTAATTTAAATAAACTAGGGACGAGAAAGGTGGTGACATAACATTCTTGCGGCTGTACTGCACCATCAGGATGTTACAGCATAGCTAAATCAAGAGTATGTTTCTGAATGTCACAAGATTAAACAAAATGATTTTATTAATATATATTAATAATATTATACTTTGGCAAGTAAAACCATGAATTTGGCTAGATCAGAATGATTCCAAAAATGTATGCTTCTATATACATTTAAAATAATAGGACTTAAAATAATAGGACTGTGCATTAATTTTGAGGGATTTTCTTATACAATTACAGTTTAATTTTTTAAAAGTGGTAGTTAATCATTCAATTATTGTCCACCATACTACTTCTTTTTTCATCTTGCTGATAGCATACGGATACCATGTCGGAAAAATGACTCGTCTTTTGAGGCTATCCGCTAATCGACCTATTTTTTGGTATCTTCATTAAAAGTGTTGCTCAGACAGACCACGAGTCATCGATTGCAAATAGTAGTAATCGGAAGGAGCAATGTTTGGAGGATACGGGGTGTGGAGTAGGAATTCCAATTTCAGCGTTTCCAAGTATGTTTTGACTGGCTTTGCACCTTGGGGCAGAGTATCTTCATACTGAAGAATAACATTATCGTGTCTCTGCTCGTATTGCGGCCATTTTACCTTCGATGATCATATTAATTGTAGTCGATACCGATTGCCTGTGGTTCTCGGCTAAAATTATCTCCACAGATTTTCTTAAAACACACATAGGTTCGTTAGGTTGGAGTAGCTTATGGTACACAGGTAACAACGAGCAGATCACATAAAATAGAGAGCATGACCTTCAATCCATGGATATTCGGCTTTGCCGTCAATCTTGAAGCACGCCTGGTCTTACCCCAACTCAACGTAAAACTCCCCCAAATGCTGTTATGTTGGTACATAATTTGACGTTTCGGCGCAATGATACATACTAAAAACCAAAGCCACATGATAGTGCTTTGATATGAATATAGTAACAATTTGTCTCGATGGGATATAGTACAAGTTATGCCCTCTCTTAGGAATCTATCAAAATTAATGCACCGTCCTAATATATACGGTAGTATACTATTATAACACGTAAATAAACATTGCTTCTTCTTCCGCAAAATAAATTGTTTATGGTTTAATTTCACCAATTATAATATAGCAGGTAGGTAAAATAGGGTGGTGCGTTGGTTAGATTAAGTAGTAGTAGTAGCACATATAGTATTTAGTATTTATTGTAATACTGTCCTATAATATCCTATATAATTTTATTACCTGCTAGTTACAAAAAAATTTTTGTGTAGAATCATAAAAACATTAATCTATTATTCGGTGGGAATGATGGATATAACATGAAATAAACAAGAAGTCTTTGGAAATAAAGGAAACTTTTTTGAAAAGCTACAAGCAAAAGTGTTACAAAAAAACAAAATAAATTAAGGAGGGAAAATTAAACAGGATCACGCATCGTATTTATTTAAAAAAGTTCCATTAATTTATTTTAAAACTTCATAGAAGTATGAAATTGCTAAACTGTTTTTAAAAACGGACCTAATCTTTGATTCGGAAATAAATAAACTTTCACACGGCGCGACCCTGGAGCGCAAAACCGTTAGCAGAGGTTGTGGACCCAAAGTTCAGCATTGTCGCGCACTATGTGCACCACGGTGCATTGTGCAGGCTTTCAAGTATTTTTTAGTCGACTACCTTTATTAAAAACACACTGAAGCAAAAATAATTCGCAATAAGTGCGGAATATAATTTTTCTCAATAGCCAATGCCGACTAAAATAAAGAATTATACAATGTATGGCCACGCCGATATAAAATATTTCTCTATCGTTATGGCACAACTTTCTTACAAATCAGACATTTTATCCCATTTTTAACATTCATCCGACAACTTAACTGATATTATATATAACTTTATATAAGATAATTTTTTATGATTGACTCAATAGCCAATTATATAATAAGATAATCAAATTGAGATATTAAGTCTAAAGATTAATTTTTCTATTTCTTCGGCAAAGTTCGGGCCATCGCCCACAGAGTGAAAATTTTACAAAAGTGTGGCTATATATTTTGTAATAAAGTAAATCGATTCCAGATTTCGGACTTATTATATGATTTCATTTATATATTTTATTTATATTCAAATTGAATTATTTCTATTATAAATATAACTTCGTTTTCTTTTAAAAATCTAAGCAGCCAGAAAATTTGGCATGTTTGTAATATGCACAATTTTAAAGAGAAACTTCTTGTATGTATTATGAGTATTATAATAACAAAACGTTAGATAATAAAATGTTGTTTCAAGGCCACCCTAATTATACTATACGTATTGAGTTAGTTACAGTATAACTAATTATTGATTATACATAGGTACTTTATACATAAGTATTTAAACCATTCCGACACTTAATCTTTAAAGAAAGTTTTAAGTTACAATTTTTCTAAAAATTGGAACAGTTTATTTTTTTTGATGTTTGTATTGTAAGTATGGTTCCAAGACTTGTACACTTTCAAGCACAAGGTGATGCAGCGAGCCGTAGCAAAACGTATATTTGGAGTAATAAAAATAGAATTGAAGTATTGATGAATTTAAGTAAAAATGAACTACACAGTTTAAAAAAACAATTGTTGGATAAAATAATTATTATAATCTAGACCTAGGACCAAAATCTGAAGCGAAAGCTGTCTCGATGGGCCAATGATTTAAAAGATATTGCAGAAAGCAGTTAGATTTGGAAGTGGTGATGGTCATTAAAAGAGCCATTCTTTGAGCAGTGCACATGACGTAACTAATGGATAGGCAAGCCTGGAGAAGAAGTAAAAGAAGGATAAGTGCTAATTATATTATTTAATAAACTTTTTACAAAAAAATATTTAAATTTCGCACCGTAATTAAAACAAGAATAGTGTGTATTCAATATTATGAAATATATTTGGATATTGTTATGTTCATCATTAAGGCCCGGTTGTTTCAAATTCGATCAAAGTAAGCGTAGAGTTTAAACTGAAATTTTACGTTCTCCACCAATCAGACGATCCGTTTTCGTAAAAATCTATGCTTTTATCGACCGCTTACTTTGATCGAACTTGAAACAACCGGGCCTAAGGCGATCGTCTAGCAGAATGAGCAAATTTCAACATTTTTTCTTGTATCTTCTCTTGCGTTTTTTATCACATTTTTGTAGGGATATATCTAATTTTAAAATTTATTCATCAGGTTACATATATTTTAAATACGAATATCTTATTAAAATATCATAAACTAAATTAAATAATTGATTAATAAATTACCAAACCTTCGATGTTTTAAAAATGAAGAAAATTGCTCCACTTTGTGGGCCTTTTATGACTGAACGGCGTGTTGACATATCTTTTTTATTCAATAATAGTACAAAGTAAACAATTATCTTAAATTTATTACAATTATAGCAAAATCTGTTAGTACGTTTACATGCAATTTATGTTTTAAAAAATACTGTTTTTTAAAAATATTTTATTATTTTGTGGTTTTTTTTCAACTCTTTTTACATGGTTGACAACTTTTTTACTTCAATAGTCAAATGAATAGATATTATAATTTTACAATAAAAACAAAAAAAAATCAAAATCTTTGTCGATATTTCTGATTTTAGATATTTAATCAAGACGCAACGTATTTATGACACAATACGCAGTGCCTTGATTAAATAGGTAAAATCAGAAATCGAGAATAATTTTTTGATTTTTTTTTGTATTAATTTTAAAATAATAATGTCTATTCCTTTAATTTATTAAAGAAAAAAATTATAAACTATTTTAAAAGGATTGAAAAAAAACACACAAAAAATAAAAATAATTTAAAAAACAGTGTTTTTTAAAACATAAATTACATGTAAACGTACTAACAGATTTTTCTATACTTGTAATAAATTTAAGATAATCGTTTATTTTCTAATATTATTGAATAAAAAAGACATCTCAACACGCAGTTCAGTCATAAAAGGTCCATAAAGTCGAGCAATTTTCTTCATTTTTAAAACATCGAAGGTTTGGTAATTTATTAATAAATTATATAATTTAATTTGTGACATTTTAATAAGATATTTGTATTTAAAATATATGTAACCTGATGAATAAATTTTAAAATGAGATATTTCAAGAGCAAGAGAAGATATGACAAAAAATGGTGAAATTTGCTCATTCTGCTAGACGATCGCCTTAAGTAAATTTAATTAAAATGTTCAAGTTTTTTGTTTGTAACCTTGTGGAAATTCATTTTTAATATTTTTAAAAAATGAGGGTAAACAACACTGTTTTATTCCACTATATTTATTTTGAATTGTTGGAACCCTTTCGGGATTTCTCCCATTGTCAATAACAACACGTTTACAAGTTGTAAACGTGTTGTTATTGACAATGGGAGAAATCCCGAAAACGTTCTAACAATTCAAAATAAATATAGTGGAATAAAACAGTGTTGTTTACCCTCATTTTTAAAAAAAAAAAAAATTAATTATTCATATAAAGCTTTTATGCAATGTAACCATCTTTGTCTAGCTATCTCGATTATGCTGCGTTTTTTTAATAGAGATGAAAAAACGGAATACATATCGCATCAATCAATTATTTGTATTATTCTCGTAAAACATGCATTTAGTTGATAACAAATATATAGGTTGTGTCCAGCAGCAAATAATATATTAAATATTTTTTATGGTAAACATTATAAACTTGGTGTTCAAATACAATCCTGAGTAAACAATGTACCTTCTAATTTATTTTTTTAAATACAATAGCTGTAGATATTTCTTAAATTTTTCATAAAGTTTGGAGGTCTTTCTTAAATAAATAAATATAATTAAATTTCTTAAATAATTTTTGCACTGAATTTAATTTCCTGAATTAAAATCGTTTAAAATACACTTTCCAAAATAAGAAGTAAGAGCGTGGATCTTATCGCCGTTAGTTATCTTCAGCCGCCGCGGAACAGTTCGGCGCAGGGTACAGATATTTTAAAAATATTTTCGCGCAACGTGTTTATTTATTTTTAAACACCTTATAAATATCTCCGTTTGATTACGCAACATTACGCTGTTATTTGTAATTCACCGATGGAACGTGTCGCCGAGCCGCCGTCTCTACTTTACGGCACCGCGAGCCACTGGTCGCCAGAATGCGAATACCAGCGTTATAGCTCCTCACAGTAGGTCGAATCACAAGACGGTGCGGTATTCTGTGTAGGTACATGAATTTTTATTTCATTTTATTTAAAAAAAAAAAATACAGATGTGAATACGGAATACGTATCACATCAATATTCTTACTATTTTCAAACTAAGCTAAACGCTTGTGCTATGAAAATAGAACTAACTTGCTGGTCTGGAGTGAGGTTTGGATCTTGACGTGGAGGACCTTTGGATCACGAGGCGAGAGTCCCAACCACAAGACCAACAAGCTACTCCGAATGTCCGAGAGAATGGTCCAAATATTTGGAAATTATAGTAGTATTTTAAAAAGTGATGGTCGATGAGTTGTGGGTTACGTGTGGGATATAGTGGAAAGTAAAAGGAAAATATTTATTTACCTTTCACTAGATTTCTTTTTTGAAAAAAGAGGTCACTTATTGTAAAAACCTAAGATATACCCAGATAAAAGGGTCACATTGCGGACACGCTGGGCTTTTATTATATTAATTATTGATGATGTTAGTACTTACATTACCCGATACCACGTTACTGAGAAAACTGATGGCATCAGCGACAAAAACCCTGATGATGGATCCTGCAGTGGGATTCGAAACGTATGGCATACGAAGAGTAATGGCCTTAGGAGGTGGCGAGCAACAGTGATAGCCTTAGGGGGTGGCGAGCAACAGTGATAGTCTTAGGGGGTGGCGAGCAACAGTGATAGCCTCAGGGGGTGGCGAGCAACAGTGATAGCCTTAGGGGGTGGCGAGCAACAGTGATAGCCTTAGGGGGTGGCGAGCAACAGTGATAGCCTCAGGGGGTGGCGAGCAACAGTGATAGCTTTAGGGGGTGGCGAGCAACAGTGATAGCCTTAGGGGGTGGCGAGCAACAGTGATAGCCTTAGGGGGTGGCGAGCAACAGTGATAGCCTTAGGGGGTGGCGAGCAGGGCAATCGCCGAGCCTCGCTCTTGCATGCGTCTCTCGCAACATCTCGAGTAGAAAAAAAACTGTAGATTTTTTAAAAAATAAGGTTTTCAATGTCATATTCGTATTAAAAGATATATGATCGGTGAATTAGCATATTTTTATAATAATAAAACATAATTTAAAAATGTAGTACTATTTGAATCGCGCGCCTCGCTCATTGGAGTTGAATGCGCGTACAGTAGCCGGCAACTGTAAAAGAGCGCGCATTTCATCGTGTTTTCCATTTACGTTCGGGAAATCCTCGTCTTTTATTTCTTTTGTCGAATCTAGTCACCTCAAATTAAGCTTAATTTTTTTTTAACTGTATGTGCTACAAAGTCGTTTGTATAGCAAATTATCTTTTTTTAAATAGAGATGCGAACACGGAATACGTGTCACATCAATATTCTTAGTATTTTCAAACTAAGCTAAAATGCTTGTGCTATGAAAATAGGACTAACTTGCTAGTCTGGTTCGAACCCGCGACCTTTGGATCACGAGGCGAGTGTCCTAACCACAAGACCACGTAAACATAAAAAAAAATTAAGCGTGTAAATAAAAATTGTATCATGTTTTAGTGAATTTAACTTTATGAACAGTATTTACGGTAAAGAGTCTACATTAATACATTAGTGTAAATTATTTTTGAATTAGTTTTATGTGAGAAACAAGATTTATAAAATGAGCAGGAGTCGGGCCTCGCAAATATTTGCCCCCCGGAGCCTCGGGATTTTTAAGGCCGCCACTGCAAACAAATAGCCCAGAAAACTCCACACAAAAGATCCTGGATGGATATGAAAATATGAGAACATTTTTAATTACTTAATTTAAATTAAACGAATTTTTAAGTAAACAAGGATTTTTTTAGTGAGTACTCCTTTATTGATTTTTTAAATTTAGTTATTTTTTATACTTTATGCATATTACGCTTAGAAATGACGAAGCATGACAGAGATTGAATATTTAGTGTATTTATAAGAGAAAATAACATTACCCTTAATATAATACAGATGGTGGGCTAAGTCACAGTCAACTCAATCTGAGATAGTTAACGTTAAAGATTTTATAGCTTTGTTATGAATGCATATTTTGCTGTGCAGTTTTGTGACGAATGAAAGAAAGTGATATATTACAGGACACTTCGAATCTCTTAAACTAATAGTACATAATTTTACATAATCTTACTTGAGAATCTTTGCAATAAAAATATAACTTTTTGTTCAAAAATCTGAATTTTATATGAAACTATCAACTAACCAAACTATAATATGTACAAAATATTCTGAATTTCACATTCAAAAAACCTACTTTGTTATATGACCAACTTTCAGCATTGAAGGACACCCCTTTAGCCGCATTAATTGTAATGCATATCAAGGTTTTCCTGTGTTATGTATAGATTTGTTACTTTGCTAAGATTTTTTGTGTTTCAACTTTTAAGGACTTCCATTTAGTCGCATTAGTTCTATTGCATATTAAGGTTTTCCTGTATTATATATCTATAGATTTATTACTTTGGAAAATTTTTTTGTGTTAAATTGAGAAATGAAAAATTATGAAGTTTCTAAATTATACAAATTATAATTTTTATTTCAGTCAAGAACGTTCTGCAGTTGTAGCTGAAACGTCACTTAGCCCGTCTGATAAACATGTTAATGTCCGCGGCGCAGTATGAAAATGAACTTAAACGCAGGGTAATTCCCGTTCCTCGCCGTAATTTAGTCTACTGCTAACTGCGGGTGAACCTAACCAGCATACCGCGAGTTCGCAAGTATGACACGCGTCCGCAAGCACACGGGCCATACTTTTTAATGTGACTTTAGTTTCAAGAAGTGCGGTCGTGCTCATTATTAACAGGTGTAAAAAATAAATAAAGTTAAAGTTAACCCATTTGTGCTTAAATAAACTAGATCTCTTGCGTTTGTCTGAGGATAGCAAAATATAATTTAAATTAGACTATAATTTAGTAGTCCTACCGGCAATATAATACTTTATACCAGGGCTGTGGAACCGATAGAAATAGGTCGACTCCGAATTTTTATAAATAAAAATCTATTTTTATTAAGGGACATGCATAGTATATAGGTCTTTCTGATTTTTTTTTTCTATTTTATGATTTTCAAAGACATAGCTGATCACGGTCGATCGCTTTTTGCCAAACAACCAGCATATCTCTTATAGAGTTTTGAACTGGTGTGGTGTTGAGTGAGGACAGCGCCTTAAACGGAGAATCCTGTATGTCTTATCGCAGAACGTTTTGAAAACAACTGAAGCAATTGTTGACTAAGCGGAAGAGATAACAATTAAAGAGATACATTTTAAGTTTCTTTTTGATTAGAACCAGTTCTCATTTACAAAAGCAACGTACGAATACTAAAACACACCCACATTATTATAATACTGCCTTTAATATGTATACCTTTATATATCGACCAATGTAATTATTACTGCTTTTATACTAATCATTGTTTTATATATGTTGATAAATGAATAAATAAATAAATCATTTATTGAAGCATAAAAGTAATTTGATTTTCATCTACGTACATAAATAATATAACATTTAATTCGACACGGGAAAAGTCTGACAACTCCAGAATTATTGTAAACAAATTATATAAATTAATTATAAATATATACAAAAATAATCAATATATCAAAAAAATATTTATTTATACCACCGATACGTACCCAGATCTTTTCCTATCCAGGGAACAGCTATACCAATTAAATTATATATAATTATAAGAAACGTGGAACCTGAATTAGAAACTATTTTCAGAAGAAGCCGGAATTGAAAGTAGAACCGGTATAAGAAGTTGGGTTTTAGAGAGGCAGAGATAAGATTCATGTTTTAGTATTATTATATTGTATTTAACTAACTAACTAACTAACTAACCATCACGCCGTTTCCCTGCAGGGGTAGGCAGAGAGGATTGAACGCCACACTCTTCTATCCTGGCACACCACTTTTGCTTCGGCCACATTCATACATCTTCTCATACACGTTCTACGGTTGTTGCGGCTTTTAACAGGGCCATCCTCAAATACTTGTAGTACCTGATCGTGCCAGGTCTTTCGCGGACGCCCTCTATTCCTGTTGCCTTCAACATTCGCCTCATATATTTTCTTAACCATCCTTTCCTCGTTCATACGTTCCACATGACCAAACCATCTCAGCACTCCTTTCTTTATTCTTTATTCTATCAATATATCTACATATATTGTATTTGATTTGAGATATTGCTTAAAACTTTAAAAAAATATCTATTTATAACATAATTTCCTTCTTGAGGATTCTGTGTCAGCAATATTTCATGGTAATCTCTCGTGATCCTGGACAGGAGCTTTGATTTAAAACAGTATCCTGATTCCCTTACATCCGGCGTTATCGCAAAAGGAAGAGGGTTTGTTAAACCATGTACAGGACTGATAATCAGTTTGTCTTCCTTCATAATCCGGATGATTATGGAAAACTATTCAAAAAATCTCTCCATAATTGATTCGACTATCTTCCGCCATCTCCCGCAGGGAGCGAGGAGCGGGGCCGGCAGCCCGGCCGAGCCGCCCAATCGAGAGCATAATTGAGGCAAAGCGGTGGATATGTCACTCGGTTATCACAAGAACGATCGACGAGTTCTCACGGGAGATCCGACTGCTGATATCACGCTGCAGCGCCAGTTGTCCTTGGTACCCTCAACGTGGAAGGATTGCATTCGCCGATGCTGTTAAAGCGTTGGTCGCTACTAGTTGCACTTTGTTCTGAGCATCCTTTGGAGGGCAATGAAATGCTACCTCAACTAATTCTCCTCTATAAAGCCAAGAAATGGACAACTTAGGACCCTAATCGGTAAATTCTTTCATCTCAAATGTTGTATTCCAAGACACACGCTATTGCTCATATTATACTTTGGTAGACTCAATTGTAAACTATAAACTAAACTAAGAATAATTAAAACTATAGCAAGTAAAAAACAAAAAGAAGAATTTAAGGACCAAAAGAAAAACCTAATCACATTGTGTAAAATCTTACCGATTCAAAAACAACTTTACTGTAAACTGACCCTGGAAGAATACGAAACTGAGAGATTTAAAACGCTAGTACAACATGAATATACAGGTCAAACAACGAATACGAAACTATAAATAAAAAAACAAACAATCATTACGGAGACGGAACCAAACAGTGCGTTATACCAAAACTATTCAACAAACTACCGGATAGAATAAAAAATTTAACGGAACAAAAAATATAGAAAAAAACTCTGAAGAGATACTACAGTGATTTGTAAAGTGAATACTTAAAAGCATAAAAAAGCTTTGTAAAGTGATTTGTAAAGTATATACTTAATTTGTAAAGTGAATACTTAAAAGCATAAAAAAGCCAAAAAAAAGTTTCAAAATTTGTAGTTTTATACTATATTATAATTTAAGGACAGTTAATTAAAAAAATGTACATATACTATAATCAAATCCTAGCGTTTAAACTGTAAATACAGTTTTGCTAGAGGTAAAAATAAAATGGCAACAATTAAAAAAAAGAAACCTCTACAGAGTAGGAACGTGAAAATTGATAAGAAGTAAGTAAAAAGACCTTGATGCATTTGAAATTTGGTAGAAGCAAATACTTAATAATAAAGTGAAATAGTAAAATACCTACTTAATAATGTTTTATGATCCAAGAGAGATTAGATTGCACATAATCTGTCTGAGATGCATTCTTTAATTTTTCTCCTGCATCACTCAGATAAGCTCATAACTAGGATGACCTAGAGAAGGTGGTGTTACTGAAAAGATGGAAAACCACAGAGGAAGAGGGCACCTCTTAGAGGAACTTAATGGACCAATACCGTCAAATATCTACTGACTGTGGGCTACAGTTTGCAGAGAAAGGGGAATCGATGAGATCATCAAGATAATATCACAAACGAAGGTCACGGTCTTTAGTAATGAGGGAATCGATTGAAGACCAATAAGAAGTCCTATAACCAGCATCGAGAGACATAACCCGATAGTGATAATGATGACATTAAATTCTATTACTGGACGCTGAGTGCGGATATAAAGCATAAGTTAAAAGCGGAAATGCGAAAACGGGAGCTGACGTTTATTTATGTACATAGATATATTAGCGCTAGATTAACATGGGCTGACGATGACTAGTCATTATTATTATTATTATTTATATATATAGTATATTTAAAATGAATAGCTTGTTGATGTGGTGGTCGTGACGCTCGCCTAGTGATCTGGTGATCGGTGGTTCGAGCCCCATTCCAGGATACCAGCAAATTAGTCCTATTTTCATGGCACAGGCTTTTAGCTTAGTTTGAGAATAGTAAGAACGGCACGTATTCACGTCTCTATTTAAAAATAAAAATTAATTTTCACATTAAATAATAACCAAATATACTATTTTAACATTATTAGTTATTTATTTGTATTTCTGCCATTTTTCTTTGGTATCGCTGTGTCTGTGATCATAGAGAAAATGAAAATTCGCGTTATTTTCGAATATTAGTTTTATCGTGGCACTAATGCCGCACAGACCGGAGATTAAATATTTAGATAATGATGAATTAAAAGCTATTCTGCAAGCGGATTCATCTCAACATCAACATCATCTCAACTCAGAATCAGCAACAGTTTTCAACGTAAGCGATAAAACGATAGTGATTCATTTTCATCAAATTGGGAAAATAGAGAAGCTCGAAAAGTGCGTACCGTATAAACTTACTGAAGGAAAACAGCGACTTGCGTCGAGGCTTGTCTTAGTTTATTAAGTCGCCACATAAACAGATTGCTACCTTTGTTGGAAAATTAATTCTGTATGATAATCGGAAATGTTCTTCGCAATGTTTGGACCCAAGATAAGTAGCCAAGTTATGTCCCAAACGCAAATTGAGTCAAAAGATACTGCTTTTGACTATATACATGGTGAACCTGTGCTGGCATTGTTGATTACAGCTTCTTGAGATCTGGCATAACAATTAGGGCAGAGGTAAACTGTCAAGAATTGAAAACGACTACTTGTCCACGACAGCGCTCATCCATACACTGCATAACGGAGCCTCTTAAAATTACAGCAGCTTCGACTGGAAATTCCCCGTCACCCACCTTACTCGCCAGACCTTGCACGTACTGATTTATATTTTTTAGGAATTTGGAAAACTTTTTAAAAGGGAAAAAAATCATTGCCGATGAAAAATTCACGCATTCCCGTCTTCAGGATTTCTATAGCAAAGGCATCGATGAACTTACATTAAAATGGCGAAAATGCATCGACCACAGTGGCTCATACTTCAATTGATTAAATATATATTTTCATAAAAAAAAATTGTTTGAATGTAAGGGCCTGAAACGTGCCTTATTTACTAAATAAATGTCAAACTTTTTACTATTTTTTAAACCGATTTATTCTAAGCTAAAGGAATATTTTTTAATTTTCACATTATTTCAAAGTATTCAGTCGCAATATTTGGTAAGAACAAAAAATATAAAATTTATTTTTCCATGCTTATGTAAATTAGATATTATTATTGTTGGCTCCAAGGGTTTTTTAAACCCATGGCCGACCGTATAATCGTCCTCCAGGTCCCTATGTCTTAAGCTGTGGTATCTCAACAGAGAATTTGTAGCCTGTGGCTGTAGCCATCTTATTCTTGGGCATCTCAGGAGCTGGGTTCCCGATAGCGTTACCTCATAAACCTTATGGAGTGCTCTAAAGTCGTCACATCTGACGACATGTTTTGCCCATCTTAGTCTTTTTGGATTTAATTTAGCATAGATATTTGTTTATTGGAAAACCTCGACAAGCTCAGCATTTATGCAAATGCGTCATCGACGATTATCCTTAATTGGTTCAAGAAGTCCCTGGAGAATTTTGGTTGTGAAATACTTGGATTGCTTTTTAAATGATTTTCTATGAGGTTCCAGGTATTACATTCAAATAACGCTATTGACTTGATGATCATATTTTAATAATGAATTACATTAATTTTATAAATAACAATATTTAAAGCAGCGTACAATTACTTGCACGGATAATTTTGTATACAAAAATTTAGAGGTTGGAAAATTTTTGATGACTTAAACGGTTAGTCAAGTATGAAACTTTTCTAGTCTCGGGTCACTCACGTTTTCGTACAATAAAAAATTGATCAAGTTAGCTAAAGGAGTACCTACATATTTAAAATATTAAAAAACTGCATCTTAATCAATTGAAAGAGGATATTCTAGATAGAAGAATAAAGTATTAAGAATACAGTCAGTCTAATTAGCACTTTCGGAGCAACATAAAACTCTACATCACTAATTGAAAAAAGTCATTTGTCAAAAAACAACTAGGTTGTTGTTATGTTACATTCATTATATAACAAAACAAACCGTTTGGCCCTACTGGATTATTTAATTCCCTAATGGACCATGATTGTTAAAATTTGAATTATTTAAAATATTTATTATAACGTTAATATCCAAAAAGTATGATTTCATTAAAAAATAAGTTCAACACCGAAATACAATAATGTTGTTGCAAAATATTCTCACGCTTCGTAAGATTGCCTGATGTTCCATTATCAGATGGTACGAAGTGGTTTAAATTTTTGAAACTCTCTTGTCCTGCCGATAATTGTTAATAAAAAGTGGTCGCTGTCATGTCTCTTGGTAGAGTTATGGGACTATTCAATGAATATTGACCATCTCTCGACCCATAAAACCAGATGTAAAGAAATACCACAACTAACGGACCCCGCTGTACAAGATCGAATACAATAATATCAATGTTGGATAATCTACGAATTTATGTGATTAATTCTGAAATGTCATGTGAAGTACTCATTTTACAACATTATTAACAAGGATGGTTAACAGCGAATCTTGATAATTATAGACAAGAACAGAAGAAAATAAAATTGCTTACTAAGAATTAATTTTGTAGGCAGTATAATGTTAAAATTAAAAATGTACCTATAAAGTGATAATATAATGTAAAACTGCTCTGGGGTACTTTTATGTAGGCTCGTGCAGTGAGTACGTGAGTTTTACGGAGACATATATTTTGAAGAAAATATCGAAATAAAATATTTATGTGACAGAATATTATGTTAAATTAAAATCTGAATAATCTTATAATATAAATAAGTAAAAATGGTGTAAGTATTATACGTGTTTCCATTGCCAGCTTAAAAAAACAAATGGCGAGATCCTATAAAGTAGCGAGAATCACAGAATGTTTTAAAATACATATATGTAGATAATATTTAATGTATAGAAATATACACATAAAATATTATCTACTGGTCAAATAATAATGTATTTATACGCACTCACCAATTTATACTAGACATATATGTATTTTAAAATTGTGTTTTTTCTCTTTAAAATGTTTATCGCTTTAAAATACTACTTTTAGTTTGAAAAATGTTATACTTCAGTTTGAATCAAGTCGCAAACTTTATATTACGGTAACACGTGCAGAACATACATTGTCTATGATACATAATATATAGGTTAACTGTCATATTCCTGTCTTTCAGGTTAGAACGTCGCATTCCGAATGTCGTTTTTCGGACATCGTTTAGCGAAATTTAAAATAAACTAAATTTTAATAAATATTATTATTAAGTTCTAATAATAATAATAATATTTATTAAAATTTAATTTATTTTAAATTTCGCTACAAATAAATATGGACTTCTACAAATTAAACACAAAAACCATAAGTAAATAAAATACATCGTTTGCCTTTATTTTCTTAATTTTTATTTTTTATTTTCCAGAGCATTAATAATTTGAGGACACAGCAAAAGAAAAAATATGTCATTATAGGAAAGTTGTCCTCAAAAATCAATAATGCAAAATAAGTGTATCGAATTTGTGCGACTTTTTATTATTGTTTTACAAATCAATTGTATTTGATAGATCTTTCTTTAAATTTAGTACTTGAATTTAAAGGGGGATTGTTCCGTTTTGAGAAACACAATTTTTTTTAACGGCCTGGCCATTGGCATCTACCAACGGCGACAGCCTATTTCAGACAGCAATGGCCGCGGTCACTACCAGACGCGAAGCGGTAACCATAGCCGACCACACTGTTAAGAAGCAAGCAAATAGCAATGGCCGCGTAGCGCCCATCAATAGCCGCGCAGCGGGTACTGTAAGCCGCGCAGTGGCCCAGACAACTGCCCGCAGGGCCTAGCAGCAAGCAATCGGCTGTCGCTAGTATGATTATAAAATTGTGTAGTAAGTGCTAGTATGATTATAATTGCAATACCAATATTACGAGATATAATATTATAATATTTAAAGCATTAACTTTGTGGTTAGACATTATAACAGATTGTTAGTTAACTTTGTAAAAACCACTACCAGAGTAGTGGTTTTCACAAAGATATATATATATATATATGTAGTGGTAGTGAACAAAAGAGTCTTCGAATGTTTTGGCGACTAATGTCGACCAATGCATGGACTTAACGTTAAGGTGAAGAAGACTTAGAAGATTACTACTAATGTTTCGCGTGTATCTGGAGAACAGCTATGAGAGCGACTCATCGAGACTTATAGAAATGCATTACAAGCCGTCTCATCTATTTGAGGGCACAATATATCAATACTGATATAAAGGAATATGTACGGTAATTAGTCGGATAGATGCATGGTTAGGTTAGTTATAGGGTGTAGGTTAGTTATAGGTCGGCGACGACTAATATAAAATCATATACAACATACAAAAATTGAAAACATTAAATAATGTTTTTAAGATGGTGACGTATGTTAGAATTTGTGAAATGAAACAGGGACATGGATGAGAGGACAGTGTTGAGCGTGAAGAGAATTATGATTCATGTTTGCATATATTTTGCATGCAGAACGGAATGACGTGCTTATTTGTAATTCGCACTTGCTATAAATACATTTCCTTTTACCGATTTATTAAATCGAAAAGTGAAAACAATTTTTTGAAAATGAAAAAAAAAACTTACCATGAAAGAAATTCAACGCTATGATTGCTGTCCCTTTTCTGCTTGCCACCAATTAATTACATCCTCCATATTCTCACTGCCGTCCATGCGATTTGTATAATTACGGTTAACCTCTTCTGGTTCTTGTTTTAGGTTCATTTCATTTGTAAACACCACTTTCTCACTCAAAACTTCGTGTGATGCTAAAATAAGTCCATCTACGGGTGTAGAATTATTAACGGAGACCAACAGGCGGTTGGACGAGGCGTCTTTTAAAATTAATGGCATGGCAGAAGAATTTGAAACAAGTAATGAATTGGGATATAAAACTTGCTGTCTAGTGTTAACATCAATAATGGGATCATATTTTACATCCAGATAGTCAGAGTCTTGATGGGGAGAAAGGGAACTCTCACTGTAGAAGTCTGAAGATATCATGTCTGGGTTAATAATGGTAAATTCTTGCCCCGATGATTGAATGAAATCCATATTTGAATCAATCAGGTTTTGGTGAATCAGCATTTCTTCCTGGGATATGAGATCAGAGTTGGGAGTGAGAGGATGAATGTTTTCTTCATCTTCGTAGTGGTGAAGAGGTGCTGGACCAGGAATCAGCTGGAAAGTATTCGTTCCGGGAATTCGTGAATAGTGATGGTTACCTACGGGAGGTAAGGGAGTCGGAGGGTTTGAATCTTCTTCATCTTCGAGCATCGGTGATTGCATCGAGTAATAGCTCTGTTCGAAGGACGAACTGTTGAGATGAGATTCTGAAGATGCCGGTGATGGAAATGAGGAAATCGAAAGATTTGTACTATTTTCTTGTGAATCCCTGCCATCGTCAATCGATAGCAAACATTCTAGACTTCTTATGTATTCAACAGCCATTCTTAATGTTTCTACTTTGCTTAGTTTTTTATTTGCTGATCTGTTATTGTTAGCATTTTCGTATATTTCTGCTATTTCATTTGGAATGTGTTGTCTTAAAGTTGCGAAGCCGTTGTTCACTTGTTTAACCCTGTTTCTTTCCCGCGCGTTTCTCCTAGCAACTGCAATGGGCGGAGGGTTGTGGACTCTTCCCACGTTTTCTTTGGATTTTGTAGGTTTCTTCCCTCTCGCAGTGCTCGGGGAGTGGTTCTGAATCATTATAGTATTTTGACTGTTGATCAAGCTCGCTACTGAGACAGTTTGAGGCGCTGGTTTGAGAGTAGTCGGCAGTAGTCTAGGCTTCTTTCTCAGTATGATGATTTCACGCTTGTCCGGTTTGTTTGCATTGGTGGTGTTGGCCATGTTATTGATGGTCTCTTGTAGGACGTGCACCTTGCCGTGGGACGAGCCGTTCCTGAAAGCTACGACGTTAACCGTGGCCATGTTTGATTACACTCGCGAAAAGTGCCGCGTCATGCGCTTAATAGTCCCGTAATTCCAAGAATGTTCGACGCATTCCCTAAACTGATGAATTTTACGAACTAGCACCCTTCACGCATGTCAAAAGACAATAACACCACATTGGTAATAAATAAGGCCCGGACTGTTCTTTGTTCGACCTGGCTGTTAACCCGTTTATTCACCACTGATAACACTTTGCTGGCAGGAGTCGGCGGTGCTGGAAGGCGACTGATAACGACGGCAGCCGAAGCGCGGCGGAAATAGGCGGATTGACTTGGCGCGTGCCGACTGTTCAATGGAGGCGAGTGCGGGGCGGCAGCACCCTGCAGCCGCGGAGGGAGGGGGATGGGGACAATGAGTGTATTGGGGTATTTTTTTCAATACGCGGATGAAAACCCCGCGCGATTCGGCATCGGTGTGTGTGAGAACCGGAGGGGTAGATATTTTACCGGATCTGAGCACTGCGATGGTTGTTTTCAAGGTAGACAATTCATTAATAATTTTGCTTTCTTACGGACACCGATCCTGTCCGACGTAATATAGGTATGTAATTCCAACCTCTCTTGTCTTTCCAAATTATTCTATGGTGGACGTTTGTTAATTAATCATCCGAGGTTTATCAATCTTAAATTATGACAAAAATGGTATAATGATACAGATATGTTTATATGACACTAAGAAAGAGGATTCAGATAGCTCTACTAGGTTTTATAAAGACAAAATTATTAACTATACGTATAAGTATTATTTTTTTAATATACTTGTTGAATTCTTTTTTGGATAAAATATTACCATTTTAAGTTAAAAACTTTGACGTCTGCATTATTGATTCTTTATTAAAATAGTTTTTCAATAAGTTAATATTTTTTTATTGCGATACCAACATACTCCCTTTTACACGAGAACAATTTTATCTTTTAAAATTCATTTACCAATTAATAAAATATCTTTATTTTATGAATTATAAAATAAAATAAATATTTTTATTTATTTTTATTTAAGTAAAAAATATGTTTGTGTGTTGCTTTTACGTCCAACAGCTGTTGGACGATTGGAATTATTGATATCGTTATAAATATTTCGTCCGAATTAGAAAACCGAAAAGTGCATTTTATATATAAACATTTTAGTGCAAACAACTTACTGTGTTTCTACAATGAATCCACTTTTAGAATCGTAGAAATATATTGCTTTGTGTTTAATATTGTAAAATAATGCGGTGTTAAAGGATTTTATGAATCTCTGAATAATGTCGTTTAATACGATAAGCTGGGAAGTGCATTTTATCATCGGCTCAAACGCTTTATTTAAGTAAAGACAACCGAATGTAATCAAAAAATTTGAATTCGAAAAATGTTAAGTTGGTACATTTGAATATTTATCAATATTGAAAGGGTAAGTCCCTTTTTTTCAAATAATTTGTGCGAATTAGAATGGAACGTTGTGTCAAAATTTTAAAGTAATACTCGAAGAACTTTAGGAGATTTAAGATTTTGTACAATCGAAAATTTACAATTTTATTTATATAAATAAATAGTAGGTATATAAAAACAAAGTAGGTATACAAAACATCTTCGTATTAGAAAGCAACGTTGTGCCAAAAATTCAAAGCAATCGGTGAAGAACTTTAAGAGATTAGCGATTTTGTGCAAACGAACACTAACATTTTTATTTATGTAGATTTTCTAGTGCTTTAACAATTTGAGGACACGATACACGTACATATAGATAAAATATGTTATAATAGAAAATTTGTCCCCAGATCAATTATAAATGTTCAACGTTTTTATTTTATATCTGTGAAAAATGCAACATTAGTGTATCATACATAATAACATAACAATTATTCATAAGACTAAACAGATATATAGATATAAAGAATGCAGTAAAAAAGTGACTCAGAAAAAGTAATCAACATATAATGTTAAACATATAAATCTACATACAAACACACCATCTGTAAGGTACTATAAGCGATTATACATTAACCAGTAAACATTATTTTTTTATAATTATTTAATCAGGAAGCACTTCAAAAAATATAGAGAGTGCAGAAATTCTATCAGGGGATCACCTATAGATGATAGAAAAATAAAATAAAATTTAAACTATTTTCCATTGCAGGACTCTGACTACGAGTAACAACAACTAAAACTGGCGGGTAAAACATATGGCGGCTCGTTATGTTCACATCAAATTTGTTTTATCAATTTGAAATAAGAAAATTTAACATAAGAATCGAGAGAATATTGTAAAATATAATGAAATAATAATTCGCTGCAGATATTATAAAAAAATCATATCTCACAATAATAACAATTTTTAAAAGAATGGTAATCCTTTTATGCATATAGGCTAGGATTGATAGTAGGTACGTAAAATATTATT